>CM061747.1:77690927-77890926 GCA_030979885.1 Lolium multiflorum
AAAATACCATGGCTGGTGTAAAAGTGCAAGACAACCATAAAGGCTAAACAAAACAATAAAAAAGCTCACTCCAAGTTATTCACACTTGATACAACTAGCAACAGGAAACCATTCTCATATCAGGAAGATGAACAAATGTGTCAGTTCCGTTAGTCATGTCCTATATAGTACCAGGCCACCATCCAATATCAGCCATCCCAAAGTCCAACACCAGCGATCTGCCACATCTTGCCCTAATGTCACATTCATGTGTTGGTGGTGCAAGATCAGACATATATCCATCATTTCAGAAGTTACCATCTTGTGCAAGAAGGATAACATGAAATCTGATTGTACTAGGAAACTACAGTATCTGTTGTATCTAGGGCTCCTACCTTGCATTAATATCAGCTATCTCATAATACTTGCAGGGCTCCTTCCTGTGTCCGTGATGCAGAACAAGATCCTCTCCATGTGAAACATCTCTGGTGCAACGCAAGCATTCCGGCTAAATCATGGTATCAGGCAACAATCCATGCCGTAGACATCAACATGTACAGGAAGACAACTCTCCCTTGTAGTTCCTTATTTGTATGGTTCCTCCCTCAGGATCGGCGCTTCTGGCATCTTCGGCAGAAGCAAAAATTCCAGTTGTTACCATGCTTTCAGTCCTTTCAGCAGAAGGTAAAGTTGAGCTCACAAACAAGGTACACATTTGCATCTTGAGAAATAGGAACAGTGTATACTTCAAGGGTTCCAATAACAAGTTGAGCATCTAAAGAAACACCAAGCTGAATAACAGGACAGCCATCGCATGGTATACATGACCAAGCTGAAAGAGGCAATGTTATTTGCTCCACGAGAGGCGCTCAATTTAAAATCTAGTTCACAATGTAACGGTTGAAGATATGGCTTCAGAACTCACCACGTTCTTTAATCAGCAATCGGCAAATGTACCGACCCAGTATATACCTAAAGCATACCTTCCTATCAGAAGATCATGGCTCAGCACATCAATTGAATCAACCATAGCCGTCCTGCAGGATGTTCAACCAGCCATCAATCCCATACAGAAGCATTTTGCTAGACATAAATGAAATCCTGAGGCGAGCAATTGCGAACCCTCGCGGTTGATACTTCCCACCACTAGCTCGTTGAATTACCCTTTTGTTTGTCATTTGCTATTAACTGACAACCAAGGTCATACAAATTGTCTCCCAGTCATGCACACCACTTACAGTTTCCACAGTCCATATCTTTCAAGGACAGAGCTCAGTCAACTTTCCCATCTTTGGGGCATTTCTTCCCTTCTGCGGCACTTCGGGATCGTCTCCTTCTGGCTTGGATCTGACGGACGGTTTCAGCAACCAATAGACTAAAATCTGGGGAGATCTGGCCAGTAGGGGGTGGATTAAAGCCAACCTTCTTATAAGCCTGTGATATGTTCCTCTGAGATCTTATTAAGTGAACATTGCAGAGGGAGGGAACTGATGCTTTTAAGATGGGCCTGCCACAGGTAATTCGCCCAGAATCCGTACTGAAAATCATCAAGAATCTAGTTAGTATTGCTACTATAAAGCTCTGTAAATAGAAAGAAACTAAGAGAAATGACGACCCATTCTAAAAAAAAAATTAGTCATTGGCGACAAGAAAATATTTACAGGCAGCAAAACATAAGTAAGCTACAAAATTAAAGAAGAATAACCAGGGTCAAACCTAATTGTAGAAAGAACCAATCTGGATTGGGTTCAAACAAAAAAGAAAACCTTCTATGTAGTCAATACTAAGAAACCAGAAGAATTAACTACTCAGTAACCAATCTGGGTAAGCCAATTCTTGACAGAGAGAAACTGGCCATACTTAAATGAATCATCTAAATACAATATTCATTAACAGCAACCTTAAGTTTATTATTTATCCCCAACTGATAGATCCAACTCCTGCAATCCACATAATAAAACCTATACAACTAGCGGTCTAACTATTGACGCACATCAAACCGGAGAATTATACAGCTCGAATTACTGTACTTCAGTATTGGAGCAGAGTGTTTAAAGATGGCCCCAAAGACAAAGCAAATCAATCACAAACCTATTTAATCCCACAACACCTCATATTGCTTCATCCCACTGGAAGCATAAACATTTTTGTTCTCAGATCTAGAAATACGAGCTTTCTGTATGGTTGGGGGCTTATCTTCCAGAGTGATTAAATTCACAATATATAATTAAGATTACGACCTCGACTTATTGCCTTGGGACACAGATAATAATACAGTCAACCAGACAGGTCTTTCCTACAGCTCGCTGGTGCCAGTTATAAGATTAAAACATCAAAACATATATGCGCTCAAATCTACACGGAAAGATTGCAATAAAATCAAATTAGAATAATAGTAACTTGGGTTCAAAGTCTTATCTAAGGTGCAGCAATTATTTTGTGCAAATTGGTAATTCTTTTTTGCTAGAAAGAAGGACATATGGTGGGCGAATCTCTCTCCCCAAGAAAAGATAGATAGCATCTAGGCATTCTTCAGACGAAGGTCCTGATCTAATCGACCAGAACAGCGATAACCTCGAAAGAGAGATCAGGAGCCAATCTAAAGAGACGGAGGCATCGCTATTCATATATAGATAGCTAGATCCAGAGCAGCCGAAAGAGGAACCCTAACGAGACCAAGATCCGAGCTTTCCGCTGTAGGATAAGAAAAGCTCACCTCTTGATGATGTGGGCGCAGCCCTTGTAGAGCACCTGCGTGCGGTCGATGAGTATGTGCGAGTGGCAGTACTTGGCCATGGCCATGGCCCGCACCTTGCACCCCGTGAATCCGCACTTCTTCCGCCTGGGCACGGCGGCGGGCCCGGGCTTGGCCTCGGCGCCCGCGGCGGAGGGCGGCTGCTCGGCCTCGAGCGGGCTGCGGCCGAGCTCCCAGACGTACTGGCGGTGGCGCGCGCGCACCTCCTCCGCCATGGCCCAGTAGAGGCGGCGGTAGACGCCGACGAGGCGCGCGGCGCGGCGGCGGCGCCGGCGCAGCACCTCCTCCCGCGTGAGCGCCTCCGCCGTGGCCTCCATCTCCGGCGACGGCGGGCCGCCGGGGGAGCTAGGGTTTCGGGCGTCGGCCGCCGCCGCCGCGTCGGGCTCCGCCTTGGGCGTCCTCAGCCCCGGCGCCTCCGGGCTGGTGGTTGCGGGCTGCCGGTAGGAGGAAGTCATGGCGTGCCGGGATTGTCGCCGGATTTGGGGCAAGGTGGGGAGTTCTGGTGGGTCGGGGCGGATGGAGGATGGGGAAGGAAGGAAGGGGGCGTGGAGTCGAGTCGAGTCGCGTGGATGGAAGCTCTTGTTTGTTTTAACCGTTTATCAGGAAATCGCACCTGACGGCATGGGACGGGTCTCTTCTCTTCTGCGTCGAATTTCCATTCGAATCACAAGAGATTTAAATGGAGCGGAGGTTTAACCATAACGAGGAAGGAAAATCTCTGCCGATTTACTACATAAATGCAGCATATATCATATATGTCCCCACTATTCTGCATTGATTTGAGAATTTTCAGCAAATCTCAATCGATCGAGATGGGTCCTTGTACACAACATTATTGTCCTAGGAATTTCGTAGGAGAGGCTTTCGCAACAAAAATCGGTTTCGCGCGTTTTTTTTCCAACCGGGCTAACCGTTTTACATTAATCGCTCAACGAAAAGACATTGTTCATTGCAGAAGCTACGGGACAAACACATTGCCACCATAACCATAGAAAAGTATCATAAGGTCGAATAACTAAAATAGGTTGTTCAAAAAAAACAACTAAAATAGGAATAGGAACGAGGGTAACACTAGGGGGTTGGTTTCCAACCTTTCATTTGTCGCGCGAAAAGAAGAAAGGAAACATCTCATATTTATTTAAAAAGTTGCGCCAAACCACGCTGTTATTTCTCTCTCGTGCGCGCTAAAAGAGCCCGCTTGAAGAGGTACCGGAGAAATGGGGGTTCCCCTTAGATTCGTTTTCGAAAAAAATTGTAAGATTCTTACCCATAAGAACTTTTTTTCTATTAAGGCCATTTGGTTCAAAGTTGAACATTCCAAAAATTCTGTGAGATGTTTACTTCTCTAGAAATTTCATTCGAGAGAATTTTTGCTTCACGCGCCTTTTTTCCAACTGGCTAACCCTTTCCCATTAATCGCTCAATGAAAAGACATTGTTCATTACAAAAGCATTTAAAAGCGAGTTGGGGCACTACGGAAAACCATAATGAATGCTCGTTATCAAAACATCTACTACGATGCAAGAATCCATTTCCGCCACAACTACACAAAAAATAACGTAAGCTAAAGCAACTGAAATGGGAATATAAACGAGAGTACTACTAGGGCTGGTTCCCACACTTTAAAGTGGAAACATCCGGGAGGTGTTGGAAAAATTTGCGCCAAAACACACTCTTGTTTCTCGCTTGCGAGCTATAAGAGCCCGCTTGAAGAGATAACGGAGAATGGGGTTTCCCCTTAAGTTATTCCTCAAACTAACTTTAAAATTAGGCACAATATCAAAGATCTTTTAGAAGAGGATAATTAACATGGTGGGTCGATTAGGGCCTACGCATAAGGGATTTTATGCACAACAATGCAGATTCTTCTTTGGGATGCCAAGCTCGTCCAAGTGTGGGTGCCATGAAGATAAAGATATACCTTGAATCTTGGCATCAAGATCATCGATTTGAAGAGAAAAATTATGATATGATTAAGAAGAAGAAATGAAAATGGATTTCTTGTGTGAAAATCAGTTTATACATGATCTAACTTATGTGTTAAGAAATTGACGATCAAAATCTTGATAGTTTAATTTCAGGAGAAGAACTCAAGTCTTGCTCTAAGTCGGCATCATGATAGATTCATGAGTTGAGCTATGGTTGACCAAGATTTAGAGAATGCAATCAAATGAAGTGTTATTTATATGCATCAAGATATTATGATAGAGCATGAGGAAATACAAGGTTGATCAAGAGACTAAGAGCGAAGATTGGATTCAAGTTGATCAACACATGAAGCATAAAGAATGTACCACATGGGATCATGTGATCTTGTGGCATGGTAAGCGTTGTCAATTATGCTTTGTGAACTAACCCATCATATATGTGTATTTGTGTTTTCTATGGTTAGGTATCTTTTCATGGGAATGCATCAAAAGCAAGATCTCATGTAGCCCATGAGAGGATGATATCAAGTGGTGATCATCATCAAAATATTGACAAGAGCAAGTTCAAGATGAGCATATTGAGAATATCATGCTTGAATCTTGTCGTTCATTTAGTAATAATGGACATGTGAATATGTGCCTTAATTAAGCTATCCCATAGAGGTGTATGGGGGAGCAAACTTTGAGTCTTCAAGAAGCAACAATTATGAAGTTAAGCATTCCGTCTTGAATAAAGCATGAAGCATCGTCATCAAGGCCAAGCATGATCCGGAAGGAAAATATATAGCCTTGCTAGGTTTTCCATTAACCGGTCTCAAGGTGGTTGTTGGAAGACCAGGTTATAGGATAGATAGCCGCACCATCAAGAAGGACTTTCGGTTATGTAACTTGATCAAATCGTATTAGGGAGCTTAACCCTTTGCATAATTTTCATCCCCTTATTCTTATTTCTTTTTGGTGTGTCTGTGTGAGGTTCGTTACCTTGTTGCTAGATCTTCTACAAACTCAAGCTCATCAAAAACGGAATTCGTATGCATCTTCTTTTGCGTTCTCGAGTATGGAGGTTTTACCAGTTCTTATTTTAGGGAGGTTTCATATATCTCCTTATTTCGTATTCTTTTTATTGGGTCTTATAGCCTCTATTAGATAGAGCTTGTTCTTAGCTTTTCAAAAAGCCCAATTTTGCTAAAATTAGAGCCTGCATCCAAAAGTTACCACAATTCTCATTAGGTTTAGCAAAACTGGTGCGCATACCAGGGAAGCTAGGCTCACCGCTGGAATAAATCGGTAGCCGCCAGAATTTTCGGTATATTCCGAAGCACTATACGATAAGACATTTCAGCAAAGGATCGGCGACTCGTCAGACGTTCCAGCGTGGAAACCAGCGATGCCTGTTTGTACGTCAATCGTTCCGGCGTGGAGACTAGGGAACCGGAACTTTCGCCAATCTTGATTGTATTGCTCGTTTTTTTGCCCAAATGGCCATATTTGCTTTTCCTATAAGAGGAGTTTCTTGCCCATTGCTTAGCAGGGGTTCTTGAGCACGTTTTTTTAGCACCATTGTTGAACCCCTTGAGTTTTCTTCCTCTCTCTTCCCTAATATGATTCATGCATCTTTATGAGGGCTTTGATATAGGAGATCTATATCTACAACCTTCACCAATTCATTCCTCTTCTAAGTGTGGGAACTCTTAGGATCTAGATATAGACCATTGTTTTCTCTCTCTAGTTTCTCCATAGCATTTGTTGCTTTGGTAGGATTTGAGAGAGAAGGATTTGAGCACTTTTATTGGTGTTATTTCTTTGCATCCTTGCATAGTGTTGAGGCCTCCATTATGATTTGTTTGAATGAGAGACCATGAGCTTGTTACTCTTGTACGATGTATGGTGCCCTCTCAGTTTGGTTGGCGGTTGGTGCTCCAGTGACCTCTTTGTGGAATATTGTGAAGAGGTACGGGCATCTCCTTCGTGGACCTTGTGAAGTGATTGTGGATTTCCATGTCCGGAGTGGAGGAAAACCTATCCATAAGGAAAGGTCCTTTGTCCTTCGTGGAAATTGGATGGAGAAGAAGGTGATCCTTCATGGCGTTTAGGAGATCTTCATGGTAACATGCATCTCTCCAACATGACGTGTCTCACTTCGTGTGAGGGAACATGGAAATACATCTTCGTCTCCGCGTGCCTCGATTATCTCTATACCCTAGTTTACTTCCTTGTGATAGCCTTCGTGCTTAAAATACATATATATTGGTTATCACGTGTGTATATATCTTGTGTCTATCTTGCTTACCTATAGCTAGTTGTTGTTGGTGCACTTAGTTGATCCTATCCTATTTTGATTTTGTGCTTTTAAAATAAATGTTAGTTTAATTCCACATTCTTAAAAGCCAAACCTGTTATTATTTTTAAACTTCTATTCACCCCCTCCCCCCTTTAGACGACATCTCGTCCTTTCACACGTGCACTAAAACAACTAAATAAAGGTACCAAATATAAATAACGTGAGCTGATCAAAATACTACAAATCAAGCTGGAAACTAGCAATATAACAAAATTGTCACACATATCCCTGTGAACTTGAAACATTTAGGTCATGCTCAAAATAAATGAACCAACAACTTCAAATGAAATAATCTATCCCTAGGAACTTGGCTGAATCCTTAACAGCTTTTTTTTTCGATAAAGGAGCATAGCCCTGCATCAATCGATGCACACAGCTTGCCTTAACAGCTTGCGGGATGCTGGCTTCACACTCGTTGTCCTTGTACGTTAGTGTACCAACAGTTTGTTCTGTAGGTCATAACCATCTTGCACATGCATTCTATGTAACTATCAAGAAAAATTTACAGCTAACATGAATATTAAATACTCACAATGGCATATGCTTATGCAACTTATTTATCATTCCATGATGACATAAATTTTAGAAACAAAAATCCTAACATGTTGCTATAGAAAGGTACACATTGTTGTTAGGATATCGAGGTTGCCTGTTGATAGGAGAAACCCGCATGGTGGGTGTGTGTGAACTGTTGATGGTGCAATCACCGTCTTTGGGCCTCGACGACCGAGCTTGTATGGAGTCAACATGGCGTTAGCTTGACAATTGTTATCTTCTAGATAGAAGAATAAAGCAGGTGTAGGTCTAGGGCAGCTCAAGGGTAACATCGGAACACCTTATATCCTATTGGATAGGCGGCAATTTTAAACTTGGCGCGTGAGTTCTAGTAGGCGAAAAACGATTTTTCTGGCACGTGATTTATCCCATGCGATTTACCGTGCGTGATCTTGGCAATGATTTCATGTGTCATATTTGTTGGTGGGAATTGAGTGTCCAGGAAACATTCATGCGGGAGAGCCTTGGTTAAATGGGGATTGAAAGAGCGGCGTAGTGTGTGGATGCTATTTTATTTTTACGAAGCGGATGATATCGGTAAGGAGAGATGGATGCTATCAGTTAGGGGAGGGATTTGTGATGCCTGGTCCGTGCAAATCCAGTGATGTTGGCATACGAGATGTGGTGTTGGGATAAGGTGGAACAACGACAGAACCAGTTCCTTCTTTTTAAGCAAGTAGAGATTTCCTTCCTTTTATCGACGTGTGCGAGCAACAAAAATAGATATCTTTCCTGTGCCAAAATGAATGGCCATACTTCCTACCATCCTTCTCTGGGCATGTCAGACAGCGCATACAAGGATCAATGTTTTCCATATATGCTAAGCATCGAATATCTGCAGTTAATGAAAAAGATCTCATGCATCCACCATTCCCATCAAGGTAATTATGCATGCTGAAGGTATGATGATCGATGATCGATCACACTTGTATAGCCAGGAAAATGGTGTAAACTAACAAACATGAATGAAATTTGGCAAAGCATCCTCTGTAAGTTCTAGACATATCTGAAATTCAAACAACACATCATATCGATCGATGTCCCACCTAGCCTAGCAGGGTAGCTAGCGCCCGCAGTGGCATCCCCGGGCGGTGCCGATGCCGCCGGAGCCGAGGTAGACGCACCGGCCGCCGCGGCATCCGTTGTAGTGGCACGCGTCGCTGCAGGCCCGGTTCGCCGCCGTCTCCCCCGGGTCGCACAGCTCCTCCACGAACGTCTCCCCGCACCCGTGGTTGGACGCGTAGTCGCCGACCCATGCCGACCCTGCGTACAACCGCAAAACCACAACGGATACCACGCGTCAGCAGTTCACAACTCCGTGCAAGAGAAATAGAGGAAGATCCATGGCTTACTCGTAACCGTGGATAGAGAGGCCACGAGGAGGAGCAGGAGAGGGATGAGGCGCATGATCACGTCGCGAGCCGCACCGTATCCGCACGCCATTGCTTTGGATCGATCACTGCAGCTTGGCCGTTTATACGGAGGTTTGTGGTGATATATGGCAAGAATCGAAATTAGCAAGTCCTACTCAAGCCCGTCCCATCTTGTGTCAGATCAGCAAATAGTGCTACATGTACCCGGTGGTCAATCCCAGAACAGGGGATGATGAAGATGGGCGTGATCGTGCCCTTTCCAGTTTTGGGCAATGTATTGAGGGAATGAAGTAATTACGTCCCAAGGAAATCAGGCGAGAAATAAATGACACGCTATTATGGCCACCTCGTGGGGAAAATCCAGCTAACCAGCCGTCCGATTTACTTAAAACCCACGAGGGCATGTTTTACATGCCTATGTAACATTGCTTGCAACATTTTCACCCCATCGTCTCTAAAGTTGTGAAATGTTGCACCAAAAATTAACGTATGCAACGAATTTCTATTGGATTGCAGCATATGTGGGAAGGTATGACGTCATTGGCAACAAAAAAAACATCAACACATCACGGGAACACAAATGCAACATTTGAGAATTCTCTTCTAACGTATGGCCAAAAATCATTGCAGCATTTTACTCGTACTTACATAACAAAAAAGATACACTTGTAGCATTTTGAAACAAGCTTTGCAACCTCCGGTATTCCTAGGAAACACTACCCATGTTATCGAGTATCGACCATGGATGCATCAAGTCGTCGCCGCCATGCCGGAGGTCCGTGGGAGAGACAAATGAGTTGAAGCTATGACTCATCGTCTTCTCCAGGTCCGGCAACGTATGGGAGAAGGGTGTCGTCGATGGTGTCCATGGCGAGCTCTACCATGGCATCTGTGGCGAGCTCTCTAGCCATCACCATGTGCAACCTGGAAGCTTTAGCGAGCTCGCCGACCATCACCAGGTGCAGTGTGAGAGCTGTGCCACATTGTGGCGAGTAGTAGCAGAGTGGACAGAGAGCAACATTGGCTACGAGCGTGCGGGGAGATCTGTAGTACACGTGGCCAGTGAGTAGCAAGGATGGCCACTGCATTGCGAAAAACTGCAGCATGCGGAGGTGCATCAACAAGAGGCGGCCAACGAGAAACTAGTAGTACAGGGAACAAAACGCGAGAAGAGAAGAAAAGTGGTGTGGTGTGCCACGTCGGCACGAGGAAGGCAACCGACTAACGATTAGCTTTTTTGGAGTATTATTGGAAGATCAAATTGTGTGTCTGTGTGCTAGTTTTTTTTTCCCGGAATGAGACTAATTAATCCCATGTCTAGGGTCATAAACAGGTCGAGCTCAAGTTAGATTAGGGCGAGCTCAGTTCATACTAAAATTCTCGTGAATCTGAACTCTGTGTGTGGAGGGGCTGGTGGTTGGTTAGTGACATAGGCATCCCCAATGGGCCTGCCGAAGATAATACCTGGGTTTACTGAAGGCCCACAAGTCGAAGAATATAAAGTTCGGAAGCCCAGTTAGTATTAAGAAGAGTTAGAATTGTATTAGGAAATATAGAGACTTGTAATTTTACGGGACGGGTTAGAAACCTTCCCGGACTCTGTAACTTGTGTATTACGAATCCCTCGGCTCCGCCTCCTATATAAGGGGGGTCGAGGGACAAAGAGAGGATCGAATCCATTGTCAACAAAACCCTAGTTTCTTAATCGTCGAGTACTTTTCGGCTGAAACCTTCGAGATCTACTTGCCCTCTACTTCCAACTAAACCCTAGTCTACAATACGTAGGCATTGACAAGTTAATACCTTGTCAATTGGCGCCGTCTGTGGGAATTAGAGGCGACAAGGAGCTGATCTCGATGGCACGTTCAAGATCGTCAACTTCGTCGGTAGCAAGCAACGCGATGGATCGAGGTAAACAGGTCGAAACTGATCTAGTCGATTTTGTTCCTCACCCGCCCTCCCGTTTGGATGCATTTGCGTATCTAGAGGAAGCCATGGAGATGACGTTCGGAAAATTCCGATTCTGCGTCGACAAAGAAGGATCGTATCGTCTCGAAGCTCCGATCTCGTCGGGATTATCAGCGATCGATTCCGACTTTTCATCAGGCGAAGAGGAGATTTCGTCGCCACGCTTCATCAACACCATGGCAAGCGAAAAGCTCGCCAAGATCTTCAGCGACATGTCATTCGAGTCGTCTGCGGACTCAGATATAAGCAACGACTCAGAAAGCATCGACAGCTTCAATTTCATCTACAGATCTATTGCTGTTGGAAAGGTCTTCACCAATCTATACGATGGTGTCACCAATCCTGACAAAAATCAAAATTCAAAATATCATCAGATTTACGCAATTGAGGAAACAAATCGAGCAGAGCCAGAGACGTCAGAGGCTTTCGACGATGTGGGAAACCCATATGTTGATCCCGCTGATCTCAGGCGAGGTCTAGGCACTATATATGTTGGGCCTACACCACGTCTAAGGGTTCAGCTCCCGCAAGAAGCGTGGGATAGAGCCGCAAGAGCTATGGATGGTACAGAACCAATGACAACAACTGCTACGGCAGAGGAATTGCAAGCTTATCAATATAGACTCGCTCGTGTAAGCAGAGAGTTAGAAAAACAGACAGCAGCATTGAATAGAAGAAAGGAGGCAGCTTCCGCGTCAAGCAGGCGAAGGGCAGATCTAAGCCGACAGTCAGGAACTTCAGGAGATAGTCACAGAGAAGCTCGAAGGAGAGCAAGATCTCAGCTGCAAAATATACCTGAAGCAGAGAGGGAGAATTTAGTTCAAAACCTCGACATGTCTTTTATGTCAATCGATACAAGGGGAAATATTATCCCTAAAACACCGGAAGCTGGGTACATGGCAACGCAATCTTTCATCCTCGCGTCCAGACCACCTCCTGGGGATCCGAGAGAAGCGTTGTTTAACATGGCAATGGCGGGAGTTGGAGCCATGGGAACGCAGCTACACCTCCCGAAGGAACTGCAAGGCAAAATAGTCCGCGACCTACCGCAGCGGTGCAGATCCACCGAGAGCAAGTGGAGCAAGAGATTCAGCGACTCAGGCAAGGGTGGATAGAGCGACAGAAGGGAACATCGGCATTCACCGAAGTTGCTAAGGAAGATATGTGTGGACTTTCGTGTTTCACGAGACGAGTTCGAAAACTCGAGTCCCGTCGGTTTAAGTTACCCGAAAATTCAAAAATTCGATGGTCTACAGGATCCTGAGGATTGGCTCATTGATTACCTCGAGACGGTGAAGCTGATAGGCGGAACCAGGGCAACAGCCATGCAGAGCATCCAAGTACACTTGACCGGAGCCGCACGATCTTGGATAAAGAAACTTCCCCCAGGTTCCATCGATAGTTGGGACAGTTTTGAGGATGTCTTCGTTAAGAATTTCCGATCTACTTGCAAAAAACCCGCGTCATTAGAAGAGTTGAGGTCGTGTAGACAGAAACATGATGAGTCAATGAGAAAATACATACAAAGGTGGAACATCATTAAAAACTCGGCAGAGAACATATCTGACGAGAGAGCAATAGATGCGTTCGTGCAGAATTCGACGAGAGATTTCGTCGAAGACTTGGGAGAACCAACCGAAAGACAATATCAGCATTGATGGAAATAGCGAACAGATGGGCAGATGGAGAAGATGTTATACACAACAAGCGACATAGATCGCCAGAGGAGGACCGTAGTCGAAATTTCCAAAATAGACGACGATTCTCTCGGCGAGTTCTCCTGGCCAAATATCGGCCGTGTTCCGAGGAAACACTGGAGGAAACAGTCGAGATGATTATCAAAGAAGTAGCGAGCAGCAAGGCGACAACAGAGGTGATTCCCGTAATAATAGACAAAATAGTGGACCAAGGTTCCAGAGACCATATGTGTCTCCCGAGGATATGATGAATGGACCGTGTCAGATGCATTGTTATCTTGATAACAATGGGACGAGACAGTCAGGGCATTTGCAGAAGGACTGTCGAAATTTTCAAGAAATGTTGAGATTTGCAGGGCAAGCTAACACTCAAGCAAATAGAAACCCTCAGGGGCCAAGGAGTGAGATCCACCTTCCACCTCCTCCTGCGATTACGGACGAAAATCGACACCAGCTCAGAATAGCGGCAGACCACACCCACCTCCATATGTTGATCCTAACTCCAACGGCGCGGTCTCGATGATTCGGAAAGCTAGGCCGTCTAATAGGGCTCAGAAAGTAATCACACGACAAGTGTTCATGGCGGAGAAGATGCCTCCACCAACGATTGAGTACCTGAATTGGTCGGGATAGGACATTGGTTTCACCATAGCGGATCACCCGCAGCAAGTTCCTCGACCAAGCAGCCTTAATCTTACCTGCGTGATCGCAGGGTTCGACGTGTCGAGAGTCTTTATAGATGGCGGCAGCAGTTTAAACCTTATGTACGCATATACATTGAGGAAGATGAACATATCCTGGCGAATTTAAAACCAACGGATACGCGCTTCCATGGTATTACACCAGACAAGCCGAGTTATCCATTGGGGAAGATCAATCTCGACGTTCAGTTCGGGACCCGAGAGAATTACAGGATTGAGAGGCTGGAATTCGAGGTCGTGGATTTTCCATCACAGTACCACGCTTTATTGGGGCGACCTGCATATGCGAGATTCATGGCATTACCCCACTACACGTACTTGTTGTGGAGGCTACCTGGACCTAAGGGACCAATCATGGTGAAGGGAAGTTTTGCGCTAGCAGACAAGTGTGACAAGGATTTCCATCGACTGTCAGAAACTTTCGGGATGCAAGCGGAATATATGGCATGAAAACTAACAACAGATTACGACGTATTACCAGACACCGGGAGGCCGCTCAAGGAACCAACTTTCAATACCACAAAGAACTCGAAGGAAGTGCAGATACACCCGACAGATCCCAAAAAGACGACGGCCATCACCACCAACATGGACCTCGCATAGGAAAGCGCGCTCGTCGAGTTCCTCCGTGAGCGCTTGGAAATCTTCGCATGGTGTCCAGCTGACATGCTGATACGTCCAATTTGCATCACTATTTTGTATCATAATTTGCTGTTATTCATTGATATATTTCATATTGGGACACAATACTTATGTTATTTCATCTATTTTGCATGTTTCATCATTATTGGAGGATCAAGCACCGGAGCCAGGATTCTGCTGGAAAAAGCACCGTCAGAACGCAATATTTCGGAAGATCAACTATGGAAGGAAATTTCACGTAAATTCCTATTTTCCAGATGACGGAGGGAGCCGAAGGGGAGAAGAGGGGACCCAAGGTGGGCCCAGACCATAGGCGCGGCCCATGGCCCGCCGCGCCACCTTGTGGTCCTGCCTCTTCGCCCCTTTTCGCTCCTTTCGTCCCGAAAACCTAAGCCACAGAGAGGATCTCACGAAGGGTTACAGCCGCTCTCGGGCGGAGAACACCAGAGAGAAAGAGCTCTCGGCGGGCAGGAATCCGCCGGGGAAATTCCTCCCGGAGGGGGAAATCGACGCCATCGTCATCGTCATCGAGCGGGACATCATCTCCATCATCATCATCATCATCTCCACCATCTACACCGCCATCACCACCGCTGCACCTCGTCACCGCTGTAACAATTTGGGTTAAATCTTGATTGTATGATAGGGGAAACTCTCCCGGCATTATTCTCTACTTGTTATAGATGCTATTGAGTGAAACCATTGAACCAAGGTTTATGTTCAGATTGTTATTCATCATCATATCACCTCTGATTGTATTCCATATGATGTCTCGTGAGTAGTTCGTTTAGTTCTTGAGGACATGGGTGAAGTCTAAATGCTAGTAGTGAATTATGGTTGAGTAATATTCAATGTTATGATATTTAAGTTGTGGTGTCATTCTTCTAGTGGTGTCGTGTGAACGTCGACTACACGACACTTCACCATTTATGGGCCTAGGGGAGTGCATCTTGTATTCGGTTGCTAATTGCGGGGTTGCCGGTGACGAAACCTAAGCCCCCGTTAGTATATCGATGCAAGAGGGATCGCAGGATCTCAGAGTTTAAGGTTGTGGTTAGATTTATCTTAATTACTTTCTTGTAGTTTGCTTGCAAGGGGTATAATCACAAGTATGTATTAGTCCTAGGAAGGGCGGTGCATTAGCATAGGTTCACCCACACAACACTTATCAAAACAATGAAGATTATTAAGCCACATGAAGCGAAAGTACTAGACTAAAATCCCCGTGTGTCCTCAAGAACGTTTGGCCATTATAAGTAAACAAACCGGCTTGTCCTTTGTGCTAAAAAGCATTGGGCCACTCGCTGCAATTATTTCTCTCGCATTTTATGTACTTGTACTTTATTTATCTGCAATATCAAAACCCCCTGAATACTTGTCTGTGAGCATTTACAGTGAATCCTTCATCGAAACTACTTGTCAACACCTTCTGCTCCTCGTTGGGTTCGACACTCTTATTTATCGAAAGTACTACGATACACCCCCTATACTTGTGGGTCATCACATGCCAGGAGTGATGGTGTTCGTTGCATAGAAAACAAAAATTTTCCTACCGCAAGACGAATAAAACCAACAGATCTATTCTATGGAACACCCAAGATCTAATCTACAAGATCGAAGCAACGAGATGGAGATGAGACTAACCCTCGAACATTCCAAAGCCTACGAGATTAATCTCGTTGTTGGTGTAGACGATCGTCCCGGTGCTGCAATCCGGCAACACTTCCGTACTCGGTCGCGCATACGGTGTCGATGAAGCTCCTTCCTCTCCCGTTCCAGCGGGCAGCGGAGGTTTGGTAGATCTCCTCCAAGTTCCAGCAGCACGACGGCATGGTGGTGGAGGTGGAGGAAGAAAAAACTGCAGGGCTTCGCCTAAGCCGGAGCAGCGTATGGTGGAGGGGAGAGGCGGCCAGAGGAGGGGCAATCATGGGGTGTGGTGGTCGGCCACCCCCTCCCCTCTTTATATAGGGGGCCAGCCGGGGTGGCCCCCTTCCCATCTAGGGGGGGGGCGGTGGAAGGGGGAGAGGGCTTTCTCCCCCAAGTTGATCCCCCCGGAAAACCCTAGGGGTTGGCCGGCCTGGGCCTTGGGGCATGTGCCCCTGGCCCATTAGGCCAGGGAGCATCCCTCGGCCCATGCTAGGCCTCCTAGGTCGTGGGCCCCATGGTGGACCCCTCCGGAACCTTCTAGAACCTTCCAGTCAACCACCGGAAAAATCCCGAACTTTTTCGATACCCGAAATCAACTTCCCTATATGAATCTTATTCTCCGGACTATTCCGGACCTCCTCGTGACATCCGGATCACATCCGAGACTCCGAACAAACTTCGTCTCCATACCATATTCAAATCTACTTATGCGACATCGAACCTTAAGCGCGTCACCCTACGGTTCGCGAACTATGCAGACATGGTCGAGACTCCTCTCCGAGAAATAACCAATAGCGGGATATGGAGATCCATAATGGATCCCACATATTCAACGATGACTTAGTGATCGATTGAACCATTTACATACGATGCCAATTCCCTTTGTCTCGCGATATTTTACTTGTCCGAGGTTTGATCATTGGTATCTCCATACCTTGTTCAACCTCGTTACCGACAAGTACTCTTTACTCGTACCGTGGTATGTGATTTCTTATGAACCATTCATATGCTTGCAAGCTAATCAGATGACATTCCACAGAGAGGGCCCAGAGTATATCTATCCGTCATCAGGATGGACAAATCCCACTATTGATCCATATGCCTCAACTCACACTTTCCAAATACTTAATCCCATCTTTATAACCACCCATTTACGCAATGGCGTTTGATGTAATCAAAGTACCCTTCCGGTGTAAGTGATTTACATGATCTCATGGTCGAAGGACTAAGGCAACTATGTATCGAAAGCTTATAGCAAATTGAACTTAATGACTTGATCTTATGCTACGCTCATTTGGGTGTGTGTCCATTATATCATTCAAATAATGACATAACCTTGTTATTAATAACATCCAATGTTCATGATCACGAAACCATGATCATCTATTAATCAACAAGCTAGTTATACAAGAGGCTTACTAGGGACTCCTTGTTGTTTACATAACACACATGTATCAATGTTTCGGTTAATACAATTATAGCATGGTATTAAACATTTATCATAAACACAAAGATATTATAATAACCACTTTATTATTGCCTCTTGGGCATATCTCCAACAAGGAGTACCCATGGAACTTGCCGAGCATCCCCTAAACTTGGATCCATTGGCTAGGCCAATCAGACAACATTTGCGGCGTTTCTCGGAACCTAACCGCAAAGCTATGTTATCAGAAATCAATTGACTCAGAGACGCTGGGTTCATTAAAGAGATACACACAGAAGCCACATGGGTAGCAAACCCAGTGTTGGTCCCGAAGAAACACACGGAGGTCCTTCGCATGTGCCTCGACTTCACGTGTCTAAATAAACATTGTCCAAAAGATCACTTTCCCCTCCCAAGGATCGATCAAATCATCGTTTCCACGGCAGGTTGTGAACGTCTTTCTTTCTTGGAAGCCTATTCTGGTTATAACCAGATTCGACGGAAGGAGGAAGATGAAGTCAAAACAGCTTTCATCACCCCTTATGGCGTGTTTTGCTACAATATAATGCCTTTTGGGTTGAAAAACGCGGGTGCAACATACCAGAGGATGATGCAGAAGTGTTTGGCAACACAGATTGGTAAAAATGTACAAGTATACACTGACGATGTCGTCATAACAACAAATAAGGGAGTAACTTTGATAGAGGATCTGAAGGAACTTTCGACAACCTTGACAAGTTCTGCCTTAAGTTGAACCCGACAAAGTGCTCCTTTGGTGTTCCTGCGGGAGAACTTCTCGGGTTCCTAGTTTCAGCAAGAGGGATTGAAGGCAATCCAGAGAAAATCCAAGCCATCGTAACAATGAGGACAAAGTTGAAAGAAATACAACTTGGGGCGAGTCGCAGCTTTGAGCAGATTCGTCGCCAGGCTAGGAGAAAAAGCATTACCGTTCTACGCGTTGATCAAGCAAGGAGAGAAGTTCCAATGGAACGAAGAAGCGGACATAGCTTTCGAGGATCTCAAGCGCACAATCCCGACACCACCAATCTTGGTGGCGCCAAAGGAGAAGGAGTGTCTCCTATTGTATATCGCAGCCACACCTCAGGTGGTTAGCACAGTGCTTGTAGTCGAAAGAGAAGAAGAAGGGAAACTCCATGGAGTACAACGGTCGGTATATTTCGTCAGCAAAGTCTTATCGCCTTCCAAACAACGGTATCCGCAGTACCAAAAGCTAGCATATGGGGTGTTTCCGACAGCAAGAAAATTGCAACACTATTTCTCGGCGCATCCGATAATAGTGGTTAATGAAGCGCCTTTGTCCAATATATTAAACAATCCGGAGGCTACAGGTCGTGTCTCCCTTTGGGGAATAGAGCTTTCCCTCGGGACATCACATATGAAAAGAGAAAGGCAATAAAGTCGCAAATATTATCAGATTTCATTGCAGAGTGGATGGAGCTGCAAAATACGGGACCCCCGGATTTATCGAGAACTTGGACTATGAACTTGGACGGGTCCAAGACATTGGAGGGGGCTGGAGCAGGTGTGATACTGGTATCACCACAAGGCGATAAATTGAAGTATGTTTTACGGATGACGTTTCCAAACACATCTAACAACGAGGCGGAATACAAAGCCCTTATACACGGGATGAAGATGGCGAAGGCTTGTGGCGCAACCCGATTAAAAATCTTTGGCGACTCGCAATTGGTGGCTCAACAAGTCATGAATCAATCCGACGCAGTCAATGATAGTATGATGCCATACAAGGAGGTGTATAACGAGCTCGAGAAGCTGTTTGACGGCTGCGAGGTAAACCACATCAGCAGGCTAAGTAATGACGAGGCCGATGTTCTTGCAAACATCGGGTCGCAATGTCTCGCAATACCACTGGTGTGTTCTGGGAAGAGATATCTGAGAGATCCACCAAGGCGAAGAAACAGCAGAAGAAGGAGAAGGAAGCGAAACCCTCGGGGGCTAAAGAAATACTATCAGGAGAAGAAGATGAACCTGAGGTAGTAATGATGATACAGATTCCGTGGATGCAGGCGTATATAGCATATATTACAAGAAAGGAACTACCCGATGATCCAGTTGAAGCAAGGCGAGTTATCAGGCGATCCAAAGCCTTTACTGTGGTAAAATGAGAGTTGTATAAACGAAGTATCTCGGGAGTATTACAACATTGCGTCACACCTGAGCAAGGGAGGTTAATTCTGAAGGATGTACATGAAGGAGTGTGCGGACACCACGCAAGAAGTCGAGCCATAGCAGCCAAGGTCTTCAGAGCAGGGTTCTATTGGTTAACGGAAATTGAAGATGTAAAGGACATAGTACGCACTTGTGACGCGTGCCAAAGGTTTGCCGCCAAACCTCATTCTCCGGAATGCCGATACCGCTATCATGGCCTTTTGCTCAATGGGGCCTTGATATGGTGGGAAAATTGCACAAGGCTTCGCCAGGAGGATACGAGTATATGCTCGTGGCTGTAGACAAGTTCACGATGTGGATAGAAGCAAAGCCGATAAATTCACCAGATGCGGCATCAGCAGTCAAGTTCGTGAAAAGTATTGTTTTTCGATTTGGCGTCCCTAACTGCATCGTCACGGACAATGGTAGTAATTTCACATCCAATGAGTTCAAGGCATACTGCGCAGAGGTAGGCATCAAATTACACTTTGCCTACGTGGCGCACCCGCAAACCAATGGTCAAGTCGAGAAAGCCAACGGTACCATATGCAACGGTATCAAGAAACGTCTGCTAGCACCATTGGAGAAAGCTCGACATACCTGGCCAGAGGAGTTGCCCAGCGTGTTATGGAGTATTCGAACAACACCAAATACAGCGACACAGAAACTCCGTTCTTTCTGGTCCATGGAGCTGAGGCCGTGCTGCCGATAGAAATAGAGCATAATTCTCCAAGAGTAACGGAATATGAGGAAGAAGCTTCAAGAAAAGCTTTGGAGGACGATGTCGACGCACTCGAAGAAACATGAGTCACGAGTCACCAAGTACCAGGACCTGAAAAATTACCACGTCGACGTTTGCGACCAAGATCCTTCCGTAGGCGACTTAGTTCTTCGGCTAACTCAAAAAGCCATGAAAAACTCGAGTCGCTGTGGCTTGGCCCTTACATCGTCACAGAAGTAATCGAAGGAGGAGCATACAGAATCAAGGATAAGAAGACAGTCGCCGAGCCAAATCCTTGGAACGTGGCGCAACTTAGGCGTTTCTATGCCTAGAGTCGAAATATAGTCCTCCTTGTAAACATACAATGTACTGAAACGCCCGCGAGTTTCCAGACACTTTTCCTTTTCAGGGCACCGAGTGGGGCTGAAAAGGTTTTTAATGAGGCAGGCTCGCGGTGCTGCAATATAATAAAGATATTGATGACCTATATTTTCCTCGTCGACAGGCCCGAAGGCCCGTAAACAAAATATATAACTTCCCTGAACAATACAGTTATTCATCTGTGCACAAAGATAGTTCGACAAGAAAAAGATAACTACAGATCAGGGCTATCACCCGCAAATACAGTATACACTCAATAAAAATTTATTTGCTTTGGTTTAAAAACCTCGCAAAACATAAACAATAATATAGACATCAGCTACCGAAACACTCGGGGGCTTGACGAGAAAAAATAAAGAACATATCCAGCGGCTTTACAATATAGATTGTGTTTACAACATACAAGATGAAACCATCGAGATAGATTCGACAAAATAAAAGAGAAACTCTCAATCGATGCCTAGTATATCATCTATGTTTACTTGTTCGTTATTTGCAGCACGAGTACTATGTTCAGCATGGCTACCTTTCACAAAGAACTCAGCGTCCATCCGAAGCAGTTCATCCATCATCTCTTCCGCTACAGGAGTCACAACATCATCAATTTTGTCAATGTTCCTCTTTCTCTTCGACATCTTAGCCAGGCACTTGGCAAAAATTCGGCTCATGTCTAACTTCGGGTAGCAGATTTGTATCATAATCATAGCAAACCTTGCGCCGGCAGACAATTGGGCCCGCACGAAGCCATGGATTCGAGGGGCATCCCGAAACTTGTCCATCAGAGCAGGAAGGGTTTCTGGCATCTTATTGCACGGGAACATAGTGCCATAAACTAAAGACAATGTCCTTGTACAGAAGTCGAGAAAATCGCGGACCTGACTCGCGCGATCTTGAAATCTGACGATTTGGCGGATACGTTCAGGCGTCACCCAAAAGTTAGAACCGTGCTCCAATGCAAGTCTGAGAAGCGCATTAGATCGAGCTTCAACACGTTGATCTTCGGCAGCGGTATCCAAAAAAGAACCTGTTTCAATGGAGGAATCAGCAAGGAAGGAGAAAAAGCAAGAATAAAATCAAGCGTGATCAAGTAAACAAAGTATACCTGTCATATCCAAGCTGGAGTCATTCATCAGTTGAAGCATGTAACTCTCTCGAGAAGAGGCTTGGGTAGCCTCATCAATTGCAGCCTCTTTGGCAGCCATAGCTTCTTGAGCCTGCTGACGCGCAATTTGTTCCCTGTCGGTTGCTTTTCGGGACTGTTCCATTACTAAGAGTGCCTGTTTCTTCATGGATTGAAGCTGTTGTCGAAGATCTTCCAAATCCCGTGATGGACCTGTACCCGAAGAATCTTCAATGAATTCATCACTAAGTGGCATTTTCTTCGAGAAGGAGGAGGCAGGTAAATCATCGGAAGGACGAGAAGTTGAAGTATAGTTGTCAAAGACCAACTGGAAATAAAATTTCGACATCAATCATCAAGCAAAATAGATCTCCATTGACTTCCAAGATATTTACATAGTCTTTATAAAAGGATTGGATCCTAGCGATCCAATCATACGTTGTCGCAAGCTACATCTATTGCGACAAGCGTCAAAAGAAAGAAAAAGGAAAAAAGATAGGTGGGGGCAATCTACTCGACCTCCGTTTTGGCAGAACTGGAGGAAGGAGTCGGCTTGTATCCGAGGAAAGCCAAGATTTTCTTCGAATGGGGCTTTGCAGCCCTGATCAAGTTTGGCCATTTATCTTGCTTCATCCTCGTGGCTTCGCCAACTTTGATCCAATCGATGTTCTGCTGGCTCTCCGCCACCAATGCTATTGTACCTTCAACACCGATCTTCAAGTTTTCTTAGCGAAGAGCAAGGCCAAGATCTTCTTGAGGGACGAAGCTTTCGGCGAGGGCAGCGAAGGTGTCGGGTTCCTTTTTCTTCGGGAAGAAGTAAGGAAATAGGCGTGAGAACACCTTCTGGGCATTAAAAATGCTGCGGCGCACCAGGTCGACATGAATCTCAAGAAGAGACAACGCGTCAAGAAGACGGTTATCTTCAGGTTTCTCCAGCACGAAATCTTGACTCATTTTCCCTGCTGAAGTAAAATGTTGAACTTCAACAAAAAAAAGAAGGAATGGAAAATAAAGGACAAGGACAAAAAGTTGGGCTAGTGAACTTACTGACGAAGCGCCGACTCAGCGACTCAAGGCGAGCGAGGATTTTGGCTTCATGAGCAGCATTTTGAGCGATTCTAGCGCTTAGAGCAGTTTCTGCTTCATGAAGCCTCTTCCGAAGATCCTCAACGCAAGACGCATCCTTCTCGGCTTTCTCGCGAGCTTCCTCACTTGCATTGAGTTTCGCGGCAAGGTCGTCAGCCCGTTTGTCTGCCGTTAAGAGAGACTCTGTCGAGAAAGTTGGAAGACGACAGTAAAGTGCACAAGGGCCATGAATGTTTAACAAGGATTAGGAAAAATAGATTCTCAGATAGTTTACCTTTTAACCCTTCAACAATATTGCGGTACCCAATAAATTGGGCGCCAAGGTTGATGAAGGGTTGCATCAAAGGCTACAGAGAAGTACACGAAAAGAAAGGTTTAGAGAAGAACAAAATTCGACAGACAAAAAGAAAGGCAAAAAGACTTACGTCGTCCAAAGCTGGAGTAGGTGAAACTCCGGCAAGGAAAAATTGTTCGCCTAGCTCGATCCTTGCTCTCTTTGGCGAAGAGGCTCGGGGGCTAGTGGTAGGTGTCGACTTTTGGAGCTCTGGATGAGGAGCCGAGGTTTCCTCCGCCGTGCGGGGTGTCTCCGACACAGTCAGAGTATGAGACGCGCTCATAGGAGCGGTCGCAGTGGCGGCAGGCTCTTCTTCTTCTTCCTCGTCGCTGATACAACAATAAGAAAGATATTATTCGATATGGAAGTAGACTATCCGACATATAATGACAAGAAAGAGCGACAATGCAACTTACGAGCTAATAAGGGCGGACGCGTAGGCGTCGAAGGGTTGTGGTCCTTCGGGAGCAGTCTCCTCGACAGGAGAGCTGCCCAGCTTGGAGGTGCCGGAATCTTCCATGTCCTCCCTCTTCCGTTTGTTTTTTGGAGAAACGGCGGCAGGGATGGACTCGGTTGATTCGGAGGCCTCGGATTCAGCTTCTTTTTCCGAGTGTGCCGTGGATTTCTGAGAAATCACGGATTCACTCTCAGGTTGAGAAGGAACCTGGGTGTCGTCGGCGACGATGGCTCGTTCGTCGACCTCTCCACCTTCAGGAAGGGGAGGCAGAGGTGATGTAGTTTGATGGTTCTGTACAAGATAAAAGTGTGTCGATAAGAAATAATGTTACGGCACGACAAGAAAGCAGTCGACGAAATTGAAAAGCACAACAACAGTCAAAAAAAGAGGGACAACAAGAATTAGACGACAAGACGTATTACCTGGGGAGAGCGTTGGCACCACTGAATGGTACAACGCGACAAGTTGACGGGACGGTATCTTTCTTGTTCAGCGAGGAGATCTTGCGGACAAGTCTCTCTAAGTCCTTGACCGAAATATCTGCCGACATGCGATCCACGTCTTCTTCGCCAGCGTACATCCAGAGGGGGTTTTTGCGAGCCTGCAGAGGCTGCACCCTAATCCTAAGGAAGTAGGTTGTTATCTGAATACCCGACAGCTCTTTGCCGCGGGTATTTTGGAGCTCGCGGATGCGGGACATCAGCGCCTCTGTCACCGTTTTTTCTTCTTTAGACGCCTCTGCATCCCAGGAACGGCGAGAGTAATTTTGGCGCTGCCGTCGAAAGGAGCGATGTTGTATTCCGACGAGTCGAGGCAATCCTAGCGGACGTACAACCATTTTCTGCGCCACCCTTGGACGGAGTCGGGGAATTTGACGTCGAAATACTCGACATCCGGGCGAACATAGATAACAACACCGCCAATGTTGTAGGCGATGTTGGCGGAGCCATTACGGCGAACCAAAAAGATGCGCTTCCATAAAGCCCAGTTAGGCTAGACTCCGAGGAAGCACTCGCAAAGGGTGATAAAGATGGAGATGTGGAGAATGGAGTTGGGAGTGAGATGGTGAAGTTGCAGGCCATACACAAAAAGCAATCCACGCAAAAAATCGTGGATTGGTGCAGAGAGGCCGCGGATCAAGTGGTCGACGAAACTAACCCGATATTCCATCGGAGGGCCCGGGTAGCTTTCCTCGCTGGGGAAGAGGAGAGCGTCCTTCTTCTTGCTGAGGCCCAGTTTCTTCAGCAGGTTCACGTCTTGGGGAGAAATCTTGGACCTCTCCCACTCCAGCTTCCCCAGATCTTGCGTCGCCATGGAGTCAGGGGTGTGCCTGGTGAGTTTTGGCCGTGGTGGCATCAGCAGCGGCGTTGCGGAAAGTGCGAGAATGTGTGGGCGCTTGAGCTCTGTTGATTGGAAGGAGGATTGGAGCAGAGGTTATGAAGGCAACGGTGGGGATGAAGGAAGACGACGATGGCTATTTATGGTAGTTTCAGCCCAAGCGCCGCACCGTTAGATGATGAATGAGTGGATTCGATGATATTCACGTGGCTCAAGGGGGTAAAACAGTATTTTCACTATGATGGAACCGAACAGGCGCTACAATGCGCGTGCCAGGAAAAGTGGAGGACGTGTGTCCCCCACTTGCATAACGTGTCAACATGCCACAGAATCTAGGCCTACAGGTCAGCGAAGGGACAGCTCTCGCGTCTTCCCAATACAGTGATCGTGGTTATCGTCAGCACTGACGTCACTTTATCAATGAAAAAAATCGGCTTTGGTCATTTGAACATTGGCGACAAAAAAAGACTATTGGTTATCTCGAGAGCTTTTGATCAAATACAAAGTTTTTGATCCAATGCTCGGGGGCTACTTTTGAAGAAGGAAATTTCGGGTATGACAAAATAGAAATGGCGAGAGCCTATGATCAAATACAAGCATATGTTCATAGCGTCGGGGGCTACTCCCATCGGGAGCGCTGGTGGCGCACCCGATAAATATGAAAAGTTTGAAAAAGAATAACAATATAGAGGCATGAGGTGCTAATTTGTTGAGCCTACAACCAAGTACAAGTCCTTGGCTATAGCCTCGGGGACTACTCCCATCGGGAACGCTGTTCGCGTGCCCGATGAAATTATAAAAAAGAAGTGAGCATATTTCGAGTTATACAAATAACTCTACATATACTCCCATCGGGAAGGCAAGATAAGTCATCCGTTGACTCAATAAAATGTGCTATTCCAACAGCCAAAAAGCACTCGACAATATATTCAGAGCGCCAAAGTCGCGAATAATCTCTGAATGCCGCAAAAACTTTGCGAAGGTAAGACCCCAGATCCGTTTTGAGCGGCGTGGCACCGTCTCTGACGACGGTTTGCTACTTTTTTTCCGTATCAACAGATACGAAGAAAAATCCTAACGGACGCGTTAGGTACCCGATAAAATATGACTGGGACTCGACATAATGGTAAGACCTTAAGCGGCACCTGTCGAAGTTAACACCAGTATCCCGAGATGATGTCCAGGGACGTGATCTTGAAGTAGGTTTTTGCGGATTGCCACTAGAGCAGTTAACTAGTACCTGATCTGTCAGATGAACTAGCCCCAACTACCATTATCCATGTACAATATATAATTGCGTATCTAAAGATATGTGGTAAATTTGACAGAATTATTGGATGATTATAAGGTTGGGTATTTTCCCTGATTCTTCGATTCAAGAAAAATCTCGGGGGCTACTGACATAAGCATCCCCAATGGACCTGCCGAAGATGGTACCCTGGGTTTACTGAAGGCCCACAAGTCGAAGAATATAAAGTTCGGAAGCCCAGTTAGTATTAAGAAGAGTTAGAATTGTATTAGAAAATATAGAGACTTGTAATTTTACGGGACGGGTTAGAAACCTTCCCGGACTCTGTAACTTGTGTATTACAAATCTCTCGGCTCCGCCTCCTATATAAGGTGGGGTCGAGGGACAAAGAGAGGATCGAATCCATTGTCAACATAACCCTAGTTTCTTAATCGTCGAGTACTTTTCGGCTGAAACCTTCGAGATCTACTTGCCCTCTACTTCCAACTAAACCCTAGTCTACGATACGTAGGCATTGACAAGTTAATACCTTGTCAGTTAGTCTTAATTTTGATTTTCTTTGGACTTTGCCTTCTAAGTATACTTGTGTTTTGACTCGAGCTTGAGAATTGACCTAACAAGCTACACACCTCACATTTGGTAGGAGAGATTTCTTTATATGTTTCTGGAACCATGCCCGCAGCAACGTTGGAACTTCGGCGGAGTGCCGGTGCGCCACAACGCCATCCAGGCCCCACAAGCCACCGCGGACAGGACACCAGAGCCGCGGGCGATGAGGAGGAGCGACAATGAGATCTTCGCTCACTCGCTCACGCGCACAACCACAAGCCACAAATTCTAATACATACATACAAGAAAATCACCTCAGCTTAAGATGGTAGAAGATGAGATTCGTGTTCTTACCAAAAGGAAATTATACAACGAACTCAAAGAGGAATCGACACCAGTAATACAGCAGAGCTTGGACGGAGAAGCTAAACTATTCTGTAGCATGTTGTTGTGTTTGTGTCGAATATTATGCAATTACCACCATGCAAGATCATAGACGACACTTAGGCACGATATTTGAACGTAGTTCAAGGAACTCGCCTACTCTAACGGGGCATGATTACAGACGCCCCTCCCCAAGATACCGCAACACCCGTCCTAGGCCCCGGTACAAGTCGTCGGCTCCCCATACATGATCTACTCGTATACAAATGTCAAAAATGAAAACTTTGAACATGAAGGTTGTGAAACGATGAGATGAAGCTACCCATCCAAGGAAATTTCAAATGGTCGACTTTGTGCGATGAATTTGATAAAATTTGTCCAAAAAACTCCAAAAGAAACACGAAATAGAGCTTCAAACACTAGCCGAAACTAGGAACTGGTCGGGGGAATGAGATCACAACGTCGATACGCATCTTTTTTATGTAGACCTTATGTCCATCGAAGTATGGTTTATGGTTGGACAGATTAAAGGGGATTAAGAATGAACTAATTTAGTTAAACACAACACCTCTCAACTTGCATGTGACCAAATGAAGTGGTTTTGATTCCTCCCACCGCGACAAAATAAAATTGCTGATAACCAATTAAGCTCAGTTCTATCTAGAGCTACAAAAAATTTCTGCGTCCAATGAGATAAAGTAAGCATGGAAGCGATTGACAAACTGCCCATAGCATTTTGCCTGGAAGAACAAGAGAGGAGTGCTTGGTCGACCTCCTATTGTTTTTTTTTTTTTGAAGCCTGTACCTCACTGCGTATATTTTTATTGATTTTGTGTAAAAAAATCTAGCAAAAATACAAAGTGCTGGAGAAGAGCACTTAAAGAATGGAAGACTAAGCTATGCTAAATTACAAGAAATTCGTTACCCAGGCCCGAAGACCAATGTAGGACTTCCTCTTAGCTTTGTGAACCAGCACTGCCAACTCCTCTTTAAACTTGTGTCTGCAGCGATAGAGGCTTGGAGAGATTCCTTTGAAAACAAAGTCATTCCTAGTCGTCCAAATTGACCAGAAAATCAGCATAATAATCTTCATAAAAAAAGGCTGCTGAATTTTGGCTTTTAAGCTCTGAGCCACATCTTGAACCACCATATGCCCATCTGTCAGTGTTGGAACCCGTCCAGAGCGTAAATACTGCCAACAACTTACTGCAAAAGGACAAGAGAAAAACAAATGATCTCTTGTTTCTAAAGCAGATCCATTACACATAATGCAGGTGTAATCCGGCAAGATCGACCTCCTATTGTCACTCTCACACACGCCGGAACAGCAGCTTGATCTTCTACTCCATTTCCTGGACCGCTGGACGTCAACGCAGTGCAAGGGGACGGTGACGGTGTTGTAAGTGATCTCGGCACCATGTGGCTTGCCAAGGACTGAATTTGGTTACCGGTTATTCCTCACAGGCACAAGATCTTCCTTTGGCTGGCATATCGCTGTAGATTGAACACCTGGCACACCATGGCTGCCAAAACGTGGTCGGGTGATGCTATCGGGGCCTCGTGGGGATTGAGGAAGTTGTCTCTACAAGATTATTGTTCCCGTTTCTCAATCCATGACAACGTTCTCCATACCCAGGAGTTCAGGAAAAACCATGAAGGGAAGCGTCACCACCAACAGAAATAAATGAAACTCACACCAAGGTCAAAAACCCTTGAGCTCTTCATGAACCTGTTTTAACCATCCAAATGTAGGTTCCAAAAAAGAACCTAATATATCTAATGTGCCAATAGGTTATACCCCTGTAACAAAGGAAACTAACTAGAGTACATGATTTCATACAATTGTGCAAACGGTAAAACCCCCGTGGGTAAAAGGGCTTCTCTATGTGCTATGCCCTACATTCACCTTATTTATCTTCATTGCCCCCGCAGTGAATCAAAATTAGATGCTCTTGGTGGTTTGTCTTGTCTGGTTTTTGTGCTAGCAGCATTCTGCAACTTCTGAAAAAACTGAGGATGCCAGAAGCTTCAGGTTTGAATATTTTAGCAGGAATAAGCCTTAAAATGTTACTGGGTTGTGTCGACGGGTAGTTGGAACTACAAAAAAAATCATGGCCAAAATGAATGCTTCTACTGCATGTATTCTCACTGATCCCGCAAGCTCTGCACAAGAAGACAATACCATTAGATAAACAACGTATCATATTACTATAAGGATATCATTCTAGCTAAATGCGAGTAGGACTCTAGGGAGAACATAATAAACTACAATCAGAGTTGTAACTGAAGGCTCTGGTTGGATAGAATGTTGAGGATCTGGCCTCATGGGTTCAACATTCATCTCTCTTCCAACAGGAATTTGCACATACCCATTTTAAGTCACTACAACAAAACAGTCATGTAGAGACACTATGCATTCGACGCTTTCTATTTCGTCCCTACATCCGTTGACGAGCTGTTTTTTAAGACGTTTATTGAGACGAAGCACATATCCTCCTAAAAGTAAAAGAATAATAATAATACTTTCTAGTCCCCTCTAATAACCCACGATTACCTTTCTCATAGCCAAGTTGTGAACTCCCCATCCCGTGTTAAACCTAGCCGCCACCGAGGCGCCATCCGATCCAATCGCGGTGCACCTCTCCAGGCTAATTCTAGGCTTTAGCGGAGACCGATGCGACGATGTTTCCTAAGATACACCTAGCCGCTATACTCCGTCATCTTTTAATCTGGTGAGTTCCTTGGTGAATTGATTAGTTGTTCCTTGGCGTTGAAGTGTTGGACTCGATTATTGTTCCTTCCTGCCGGATTCGATCAACTGCTAACTGTTGATTGCCCCTTGCCTCTTTATTCCTGTCTGCAAGTATGTGCATCTTCCGCCTTTCCCCTCCAAGATCGTTGACACATTTTTTTCTATGATGCAGATTAGTGTTCATCCTTGTATTTGCCCGCTGACTATATACTGATGTAGATCTTGCACGGAGGATAATAAACGAGCCAACGCTGTGATTAAGGTGGTATGCAAAGCGGATGACCCAATTGCATCGATCAGAAGAAAGTTACTTTACATTATTTTATATTCACCCAGAAAGAATTGATGCTTTGCGTTTTGGATTTATTCGCAAACTGGATCGCGTGTTGCTCAACTCATCTAGTATGTACATATATGCGTGTAGTTCTTCGACCGGATTGGAACTCCAGAACTTTTTTTGCTACACACGGTGTTTACTCGGGATATTCACTCTGAGTTCTTAAAAATATTATGCTGCTGTCAAAATCAGACGGAAAGTCTTTTCTTTTTGATTTTTTGGCTAATGATTTTTTCTCAAGTAGCTGTTGCTCTGCAGGATACTGTTCATGAAAGATTATTCAAACCGCATAGTGGAGAGCAAAGAAAGTCTGAAGAAGTAGTGAACAAGACACAAGTTGATTTCGAGATCCAATAGATTAATCCCATTGTTTAGAAAATTACATAACGGAAATTATTGTATTATTTAGTCATGTATGCAGATCTTTTTAAGGATGTACATTTCACTTGTAAAGTACAGTTGTCATCAAATGATGTAATGTAGTACATATTTTTCCACCGTGTAATTTACTTTCGTAATGTCTTTTGTTCTTTGATGAATATAATTTGATTTTAATCTTATTACGTGTGTTATGCAAGTTTTCCAAAAGATCTTAAAAATAAATTGATTCATATATAACACAAAATATTCTCCATTCAAGGATTCAGTAAAGCTACTCAATGTTGGTAGAGACGATTTGTTGGACCTATTCAAAGTGTCTCTATTAGCATAAACACGCTTTTGAAAACGTCCCGTTTTATTTTTGAGATGCTCACAATGCGTCTTTATGGTATTTGAGACGGTGCACTAGAAGACGCTCCTATGACGCTTTATAGTAGCGTCTTTACAACCATGTAGAGATGAAATTTAGCGTCTTTAGTCTCTAATTTAACCGTCTCTACATGACTTTTTTCTTGTAGTGAGTGTTTACTTCTAGGGCAAGTATGCAGTTGCTTTCTCTTATAGAAATCTACTAATTCCAAGAGTATTCTGCAGTTTGCTTCGACAAAGCCACAGCAATGCCCAAACAGAGCCGTTGAAATCCACTAGTTTGTTCTGGTTCAGTTCAACTAAAAATGGTCAATGTGGGCAACTTATTTGCATATATACACAGGCCCACATACAACAAACTCTTCAAGGATACCCTAGGAGTTAAAAGTGGGACACATGCCTCTTAGAGTCGTAAGTCTTATAGTGGTGTGAAAGGAAATTACTCTGCGGATCTGCCCCTTTGGCATATGCATCTGCTTAATGTTTCTAGGATAGCATTTCACTGGACTATCACACACATCCACTGAACTCTGATATTCTCAAAACAGACTATGCTAACGGACTTAGTATTCAACTATTTAGATGTGCAATTTTCACGAACAACGTAACATACATGATTTTTGTTGCAAAGTATATCCCAGGTCATGGCAAGTACTACTTACCAGGCCAAGAGCTTCTGCAGCGGTTTTGACATTACCAGCAGTACAAACGCTCCTGTATAGAGATAGAAGGTGAACCCTCTCTGAAACTTCCAAGTTCTTTTTTAGTCCACCAGCAACCATTTCCATTTCTGCCTGCAGGAGACAAGAAAAAGGAGCTTGCATGACTCATGTTTTTTCTCACCAATAGGAGGATAAATTTGCAGTAACAACATTGCAAAATGCCACAAGAATTAAGTCCTAGGGTTTTTAAATTCAGGTTACATGCATAGTACAAGAGAGTAGTGATCAGAAAATAGCATTTATTTTCGTCAAAGAAAGTTAGCCCAAACCAAATATTACCGGTGGAAATAATATCATGCCACCAGTGATCATGAAACCTAATATTCATGCTAGAGACATGCAATCATCAAGGGGAACTTGTTTAAGGCCTCAAGGTCACACTACAGGCTACCATAGACCCAGCGGGACAAACCATGGAAAAACATGGCAACTCGACTGGGCTTTCTTCCTCAGCTCACATGAAAAAAGTTTAACTTGGTCTCAGAGTTACTACAGTTGTTTCCCTTGGATTTACATGTCAAAACATATAGCACGATGTAGGCCACTTGCATAACACAATGCGGACCAATGAATCACAAGTTCATAACTCTTAAGAAGCCAAGGAATGAAATGGGTTGAAAGAAGAAAATAGTAGCACTGGAAAACAAATTGGCAAGCTAAAAAGCAAAATACATACCGAATTTTCTTCTGGAGGGAATACATTATGAATTCTACAAATCTTCACAAGCTCATCTAGTGCCTCTGTTCTTTTTCCCTGAATCTCTAAAGCCTGAGGGCAATGTATAGATATAATCAACATGACTGATACGTATGTAAGATCATAGACATGTCTAAAACCCTAGGTAAATCCATACCCAGCATTGCAAGAGGCATGCTCGAGTGCGAGCAGCAACTGATGCACAAATAAGTGTGGCAGCACGGAACTTATCCAGCCCAATACTTATAGCAAGACCAGCGAGAAAATTTCTTGGATTCTCTCCATTGATTTGTGCCACTCCCATGTCTTCTGCTGTTCTTTAGTACAAAGGAAAATATCAGGACCATGCAGATCATTTAGGCGATAAAATTATAATAATTATTTAAGAAAAAAAGTAAAACTATAAGTTTTTCTATAGCAGATAGTTGCCAGGAGGAGCTGAAAGAATATGTGATGTGAAACCCAAAAAAGTTGAGCTGAAACAAAACAAACCTGCTGCAATCATCAAGAACAAAGCCTGTTGTTGCCCTATAGAAAGAATCACGCGCATTCTCTGTGTCAAATGAGACGTTAACACCTGATATTTTGCACAACTGCCTTAGCTGCATTTAAAAAAACAAGGCATGGTTAAGCAACCTTTAAAAAGCATGTTGGAAACTGTAACCTTATTTATTCGAACAATATTTCTGATGCACAAAAGACTGGAGAACTTATCTGACACAGATAAATCTTAATTCATTAGAAAATAATATTTGCAATAAGGTATGTCAGAAATGCCTGTACAGTGCATGGGGAACGGAAGGAAGAACCAGAAAAAAGATACTAAGGAAGCTGATCCAGCCAGCCTTAGAGAGGAGCTGCAACCTCCTCTTTCATCCTAAAGGAGAGGAGAAAGAGATATCTTCTCAAAGAGAATAGACCAAGAAGCTATTCTAGGGTTATTTTTCCTGCAAGTACATGCATATATGCCAGGCTGCAGCTCCCGGCTTCTGGCTTCTGGAGACAAGCTGAAGCTGGCATATCAAACTCTACAGGTTCCACCAATGTTAAAGCCAGAGCCAGACAAGCTGGATGTGCATTTGTATAGGTAGCTTCACCATCTCCTAACTTCTACCAGAACTGTAAGACTAGATTCTTCCGGGATTGGCTTTTAAAGCTCAAAATTTGAAGCCAGTCAACCAACTGGGAATAAGATCTAGCAAGAAATAGATGCTAACAACACAATCCAATGGAAGGGATTGAAATCCATAACATTGCAATATTAAACAGTTAGAACATAATCTAGCAGGACCAGGCCATCTTATCAGGACGCAAGTTTAGCTTATGTCTCTGAATGTTGACCTACTTTTCCATTAAAAATGCTGACCCTTGCCTACTACAGAAACTATATAACAATAAGAACATGCCAGCCTTAAATTCAAGGAAATGAGGTGATAAAAATTGGAAGTTAATAATGCCATAATGTTAACAGGTAGAAAGACTAACTTGAATTGCATCATCATATCTATAATCCCTCCCCGCAACCCTATTGTCAATGATTGCTGGAACATGGAAAAATTTAAAGATATGAGAAATGAAGCACTGTGAAGGTTCTCAGGGGTATTATTAGATGCCCTACATTACCTGCCAAAGAAAGAGGACAACAAAATTAGACTATTAGTTATCTAGCACTTTGCACCCCGTCATGTCATGAAAAAGAAAGTGGTAACCAAAGTACGATAAGACGTAATTTGATTGTCTCATGAGCAGCCTCAATCTCAAGATTCATATTTGCAGTTGGACTACCAGAATGAAGACAAAATAGTTGCATGTATGCATTAATAAAAAGGAAAAAAATGAGGCATGGGTGGCTGGGTCAGTCCAGCCGAACAAACAGCCACCTCCCTCTTACGCCTCTTCCTCTGACCTAAGACATCAGCCACCACTCTCTCTTCCACCTCTCAACAAGCAGCTGTTCCTCTGAACCTGCAGCCGCAGCTCCTCCCAAACTGAAGTTGCAGACACTAGTGCACCTACTCCTACTCTATTACCTCCTATTTCTTGGTCACTCCTTGCTTCTCGTCACAGTGTGGGTTTAAGTGGACTGGTGAGAGATGTGGCATGGTAAAGTGTGTGGCTTGACCTGGTTCGCTTTTCTTGAACGAACCAGGGAGTGAATCATCAGCAAACAGGAGGAATTTCAAACCCCAATCTAGACCGGTCAATCCGGAATTCCAGATTGGGGTCAGTAGCTTGTCTAGCAAATCTGGCAACTATGGTTCAAACAAAAATTCAACCAAATCTCACACATGGTAGTGACAAAAGAAAAAAAAATTACATATACATGTGAGAGGAAACTTAAAGCAAAGTTAGAGCACCAGTTCTTAATACTACAGCATGACTTGGTCATGAAATTTTGATATTGAAACACGACAAGTGACAAGTTGAACCTGTTTTTATAGCTTTTCATGGCCTGACAAATAGTAAGTTGTTGAGGTAAACCGACATAAGATCTCCTGAAGTCGGGGTTCTATGAAATTCCATCTCAAATGGAAGTAATGATCAGAACAATAAACAGTGTTACTGGCATCCTCAGGCATTCCAAATGATATACACTTGTACCATTTACGAAAAGAATAAATGAACCAGGATGTTCATGATAATCCTATTCTTTGATTGATACGCTTATTTTATATGCAAGCTGGTTAGGTTCAACATGAATCAGAAAGTTCATTACTATCCTTTTTTTAACTGATAAGCTTTTTTTCTATGCAATCTGGTTAGGTTCAATATTCCTATTGACTTCATATGTAAACAGGAAACCAAACAAATTAGTTTCAGAAATTAACATGCATTCACCTCGGACCAATCTATTGGCCAATCTCGTCCACTTCTCGGCTTCCTGCCCCAGGTCCACCACCTCCGTTCCCATCTCCGGCCACCATTCCGGGAGCCTTGCCTGCGGTTCCCTCCTCCTGACCTTCCTTGCTGGCTCCTGGACGCGGCTGGCCGGAGGCAGCACAGGCGAGGACTTAGCAACCACCACCTCCTTCCCTCCCAAGCTCCGGTCCCTTTTCGTCACCACAGGTTCGCCCTCCGGCCCATCCCACCAGCTCCGGCCCCATAGCTGGCGCCAGGCCCGGAAGACCAGCCCCAGCAGCGCCCACGCCGCGGCGGAGAGGGCGAGGGACCAGAGCAGGGCGGAGGCGGCGAAGCGCAGCGACGAGCGGCGGAAGGTCAGGACCACGCGGTCCCCGCCGACGTCGCGGACGGAGGAGCGGAGGTCGCCGTAGGCCTCGTCGGCCTCTGCAGCGAGGCGCTGGAAGCGCAGCTCTACGCGGCGGCGGAGACGCCAGAGCTCCGCCTCTAGGGCTCCCAGGTCGTCATCGGGGGCGAGGACGGGGGTGGGGACGGGGCCGGGGGCGGCGGGCTTGCTGCCGGAGCGGAAGGGGCTAGGGTTTGCGCCGCGGAAGCGCCGGGCGAAGGCAAAGGTTGTGGCTTTCCGGCGGCTGCGTTGTAAGTGGCACTGCAGGAGCGGCGTGAGAGACGGGAAAGACGTCGAGGCGGTCGCCGGCGAGGCGGCGGCGGTGGCTAAGGCCATGGCATGGGGTTGTGTGGGAGGAGGGAAGGGGTTTGGGGAGGTTGGTGTGTTTCGATGACGTGGCAGAGGAAAAGGATTGGCTAGCTCTCTATGTGGTTCGCAAATTCAGGTGGCAAACCAAAATATATCGTGAATTTGCAAGGCATAATTTGGTCAAAGTTTAAATTCAGATCAAATTTGGTAAACAAGGTGCAGTGAAATTGTACTGATATAAATAATGTACACTATATAGAAAAGCGGCAGCCTTTCGCCCGCACCTCGGCCGTTGGAGACTGTTATCTCAGGTCCGATTTCTTTATTTACTTTTTTTAGTATTTTTTTATAATCTTTTTCCAGTTATTTTGTAGTCCTTCGAGGATCATTAAGTAGCTACTTTCTTAAAAAATAATGTATCTGCGGAAATTCAATTCGGCTCCCGGGTGCGTATGCTCCCTCTATCAAGAAAACATATTTCCAAGTGTGGAAAAATTTTAACAAAAAATTCTAAATGTACATCTCCATAATATATGTGTGCGCGTCAAGTTTCACGAAAAAATAATATTTTGTGTGGCCTATGTAAAAAAGAGAAAACTTATCCTGTGAAAAGCATTATTTTTAGCACTGGATTTTGTCTTTTTTACACACGTCACATGATAAGTTCATTTTTTATGAAACGACTTTGTGAGCGCGTAGCACATGAAGATGTACGTGCGAACTTTTTGTTTCAATTTTTTTGAAATTTAAAATATGTGTAAGATGCATTTTAAAATATAGGGAGCATATGCTCCCATGTTCCAAAACACCACTCCCATCTATCTGTATAAATCTTCAGCTTCAACATTAGTTTACCTATGATAACTATCTAACATTAATTTTTCGATGGGCGTTACTTATCTAATAATAATTATTCGAGGACATGTAATTCTTCGACGGTAATTTCGCATTTATAGATTCCAGTCGGTAACTAATTAAAAAATATTTGAGGCACACCAACTGCATGACAGTAATTTTTCGAGGGTATGAAATTAATCGACAGTAATTTCTCAATAATGTTTCTTTAGCGCCGCACGAGAGCAGTATTTTTACACAACTCTTCAACCTCACTCGTAGTTTTCGATAGTAATTTCTCGACGGTGCATAATTCTTCAGCTGGCAATTCCCCAACAGTATTTCTCCAATGATGCATGACATTATTTCTTCTGCGTCTGTACTTTAAAAGTAATAGTTGCATCGTGAGTCGCCTCTTTTATTTGAAAAAGATACTAATGCACACTCTAAAAGAATCCATCGTTCGTCATATCTTTTATTTGGAAAGCATACTGCTGCTTTCTCCTAAGTGACTTCACAAAACAATAACCCAATGTTCGACACCTCTTTTATCCGAAGAAAATACTAGTGTGTTATTCTACGATACCATCAGAAGAATATACTTACTCCACCGCATGTCGCCTATTTTTCCTTAAGAACATACTACTGCCTTCTTATACAGTGTTTTTAGAAAATATAATTATTTCATCTTTCACCACCTAGCCGGAGAAAATAGAACCATCTTATTTTGGAGGAAATTCAGAAAAAAAAATTCACCACCCCACATTTGTTTTAGTCGTCCATCACCTTTTTCGGCACATTGTTTTCGCTTCGGGCAATAAACTATAGTGTACTGCTACTCATATACTACCTTATTAGTTTCATCGCCCTACAATCATTCGTGATTTTTATCCTTTCTACCCTCTTTTTTCATCGCTTGGTGATAACCTAGGGCGTTGAGAAAAAAAAACTAAACTATGCCGCTACTGCGCCACTTTTATGTTATTTGAATAGTGCATCCACATCATCAATTATATATGAAAAAATTTCAACAACAACACATATTATGTTGTTTCTACAACATTTTAACCATCGATCTAGCATCCAAAGGCACGATGTCCACGGGAACCTTCCTAGTACTCTACCAAAAAATGAAGGAATGTTCGGATGTCATCTTGAGAGGAGAGTGGCAAGATGTTCTACTTCTTCCGTCCCGGTTTACAGTGCCTACATGTATCCCAAAATTGTTAATTTAACCAATATAATATAAGATTTAAATTATAAAAATTATACCATTAAAAAGTATAATATCTATACTTTCTAATAATATATGTTTTGTAGTATGTATCTTGTGTTACATTGGTTAAATTAGCAACGTAGGAATACGCGCAGGACCTATAAACCGGGACGGAGGTAGTAAAATATACATGCACGCTTCATGGCACACATAATTAAAGAATGTAATTAAACATAATGATGAAGGTTGGTGACCCAATATTCACGATTAGAGCAAGAACCTAAAGGGGGAAACACGAGGAACACAGAAAACAAGGGGCAAATCAAGGTAAAATAGACTAGCAAGAGTGTCAAAGAAAGTAGCATCCATAGACATGCGCCAACATGATAGCTGATAGATGGCCACAACCCAAGCCTACTCACTCTTGACGAAATCTGCTTCTCCTACTAACTCTTGACAAAACTTTCTTCTCCTATCAATAGGTCCATCGATTCAATTTAATGTCGGGGGAAATATTTGTTCAAAGAGGTCTTGGGTGTGGAAAGTACGTTGGACACTCCTCTAGGTTGTCCAACCGGTCTCTTCCTTCTAGTTGTCTAGTGGAAGAATTGTTTGTGCCAATGTATCGAGCTCAATAGCATAGAAAATGTCTTTGTATCTGACTAATTTTGTATGAATATCAGTTAGTTTAAGATAGCAGGAGGAGCGTGGGCTTCGGCAGAGATGCAGGACGCGGCGACCACCGTGTCCTGATCTCCCCGGCCAGTTTCGCCACTACGCTAGCACGCCACCTCTTCCCACTCTCCATCGTCTCTCCCCTCTCTTCTCTCTCTCTTTTGAGGTGAGCGGCTGGTATGTGTGAGCGTTTGGATATGAACAACGCAACACCCTCCCCCGATTAGAAAAGAGGAGGACATGGACGACGCATGATGGAGACAAGAATCTTAAGACGCATCCTAGGGCACGTCCCCTAATATATTAACCATACATAAATTTGTGATTATGCATCGTGTTTTTCCCCAAAACAAAATGCTTTGGTAAGTTGTAAGTTGTAATTGTCATATCCGCGAACCGACGTAAGCGAACGCGTGCGAACAATTTAAACGTTCGAAATGTCTCGCCCCATTTTAGAGGAGATGCCCTCACTACCAATTCCAACAGCACCTGACGAAATATCATCATCACGAGACGCAACTAGCCGGGACTACGGACTAGCACATCACGGCGATCACGCAGTGCAGCAGTCGACGCAGGGCAGCGCAGCAATCGGAAGGGACCAAACCATGCCAGAAAATCGGAATTGATTATGTACCGTCCGATGGCTGATCAACGGGCGCGGCAACGACCGATCCTGGCGCGCGCATCAGCTGACCGACGCCTAGCACACAAGTGGTAGAAGCAGAACGAGCCGTTCCTTCTCTCTTCAGACAAAACGGAAAACCTTTGCCTAGGCTGGCAATGGCGGGCCTCCGTGGCGGCGAGTGGTGCTCCCGCAAGACCCTGGTGGCGCTGGGGCTGGGCCAGCTCGTCTCCCTCATCGTCACGAGCACCGGCCTCGCTTCCTCCGAGCTCTCCCGCCGAGGTAATCCGCCTTCCGGATCAATTCGCCACACTCCAGCTTTCTGATAGTATTTGACTATTTGTTAGGGCCCCTTTTCATTCATCGATAATGGAACCATCGGGCAGTTCGTGCTGCAAGTTTGATTTGTATTATTATTCGAGCTATTTTCCAGAAACAAGATGAATTTTATCCTGCTTTTTTGTGTTCCTCTTTAGTCTTTACTTCAAAAGTTGTTGCTTCTTGGAACGGCTCTACTATAATTTCTTCCTGTCCAGATGAGCCCTGCAAGTTGATCTTGTGTGACGTTCAGAACCTCTTTCCAATCCCAATCGTCGGTTGACTAACGTGGCAGCGTTACTAATTCGCAGGCATCAACATGCCCACATCACAGTCGCTCCTGAACTACCTGCTGCTTGGGGTCGTGTACGGGGGCATACTGATATGCAGAAGGAAGCCTCTGCAGGTTAGTGCAGCTAGCGATCTTCCCAGATGCATTTTACTACATTTTAGAGAATGCCAGCTCTCTGGGTTATCTTATTTGCCGTACCCTACTTGTTTTGGTACCAGTTAACTGAAGTTACAGGATGTATTGAACTGAAGTTACCCATAGCTAGTGCAGAAGACTACTAAGTGAAGTGTGAACATCAGTGCTACGAGTGTTTGAAGTTTGAACACACCACTCTGCAACGTTGAACCGAAACTTCTAAGGAACCAGTACTCCTGAAGAGCTCGTATACATCTGACTCCCTTAGGCCTTATATTAGTCGTAGGTGAATTTGACCTAAAGCCCTCGACACTTATTATGAATCGGAAGGAGTATGTATTTTACGTGTAGGGGCTTTACCGCTTTAGTTCAAATTTTACTTATTATTGATCAGAAGGAGTATGTATTTTGTGTATCGGGGCTTTACTCCAAATTTAAACTAAAGCTCCGACACTTATTATGGATTAGAGGGAGTATGCATTTTGCCTTCATCGGTATGGTATGTTTCTGTGCGGCTGTGTCTATCTTGGATACATAGAGGCCTGGTGTGACCTCTATATGCTTGTATCACCTAAAACGTTGACCAATAGGGGAATAATCCTCGCTTGGCTATACGTTGTTAGTCCACCTCCAACGGGCCACCGCATTTCGGACAGCCATTCTGCCCATTTTGGTTCATATGCGGTGGCCGGCGGACATCGAAGAGGCTTAGGTGTGCCTGTAGCGGCGCCAGCGGTCGCAAACCGCAAAAAATAAAAAAGTGTGGGAAAAAACTTAAACATAATTTACATAATTTGGGGCCCAAAAGTTCGCGTTTTACAACTAAAAAAAAAAAGAAAAACAGAAATATAATGACGCCAACAGCTTCTGGTCCTCCTAGCCGTTGATGAAGACATGTGGCGGCGGCCACACATTGGCAGGTGGAGCCGCTAGCAGTGCAGGCGCCGGTGTGGCCTCCTGCTGCAAGCGCTGGATGGCCTCCTCGAGGAGAATCCACTTGCGCGCTCCTCCGCCTCGGAGATGGCCATGCCGTCCGCCAAGGCCTCTTCTTCTGTGTGCTCGGACTCCATCGGCTCATAGTCGAGGTCGTCATCGTCCTACACTGGATCCCCGATGGGCCCTTCCACGGCCCCGGCCTGGTAGTACGCCTTCGGCGCCAACCCGGCACCCACGGGAGTGGCTCCACATAATGGATGGCGGCCTTGTGCTAGTGTGAACATTTGGGAACCCACGCCTGGTTGAGGTGCTACCCATGTGGCAGTGGACATCCGGCTAGGGGAGAGGCACGCCGGCCTCCGAGAACTACCGGGCCGTCTCCACCTCCACGTACACGCGCAGCTCCGATCGTGGCACGGGAGGCGGGCGCAGTGGCTCTGCGCGGGCGCACGGAACGGCCGCCATTGCCAGCGCCGCCGCCAGTACGAAAGCCACTGGCCTCATGGTCGTTGTGGCAAGGGCGGAACCAGCCGCCGTCCTTTGCCATGGCCTCGAGCTAGGGTTCGAGAGTAGGGACTGGGAGCTAGGGTTCGGTCGGTGGGAGGCTTCGGGAGTGGGGATTATGAGTGGATCCCTCGAGAACAACGGGTTGTCATTTAAGAAGACCGCGTTCGTGCAGGTGGACCGCGTGGACCCGCGTCTCATCACTTCCCTGGTTGCTGATGAGTGGGCCCAACGCAATCTAGCGCGGATGCACTTGCTGTCTGCGGCCACTTCAAACCCAGCCTAAATTTTGGGCTGGAAATGCGAGCCAAACGGACACAAACGCATTTGCGGTGAAAATACAGTTGGTCATTGGGCCTCCTTTTTGGCCACAGGACATCAACGGACCCGATCTGGGTTTGCGGTGGCCTGTTGGAGGTGACCTTAGATAGATGAGATCTCTCCAACGGTTTTTTACGCGGGATGGCACCCCCTTTTAGTCCGACCGCGCTTCAGCTGCGAGCCTGCGACTCGAACCCGGGTGGGCTGGCTCAACACCCTGAGATCTAAACACCAAGGCAACATTTGTATCACCTTGATTCAGCATTTCAGATTTTTATGAAAGTGTCTTTTTAAATAAATCAATCTGACGGCTTAGATCAGTTAGTGTTTGGCTGCACTTCTCTTTTCTTTTTAATATAATTGTATGCAGTACTCCTCCATGATCATGTAAATAACACTATGCTTCTTTTAAAACCTACATATATTATCTCCCTTCTCAATGACTACAAATTTTATCTTATGTGTGCTTTCATTTTTGCAGATGAAATGGTACTACTATTTGATACTGGGTTTTGTCGATGTGGAGGCAAATTATCTTGGTACGTCCAACCCCCGCAAAGAGGCCTTAATTTCCTAGTCACCTGTTTAGAAATATCATGATAATTTGGTCTAAGAAGCGAATTCCTGCCTACTGAAATAGACAGATAATCAACCATATTGACTCCCTTCTTTCTTTTTCAGTTGTTAAGGCTTACCAATATACATCCCTGACAAGCGTTATGCTTCTTGATTGCTGGGCTATTCCGGCTGTCATATTCCTTACATGGATGTTCTTGAAGACCAAATACAGGTTCAGAAAATGTAGTGGTGTGGCTACATGTGTCACGGGACTTGTGCTAGTTGTATTTTCAGATGTCCACGCGGGTGATAGAGCAGGTAACAAAGCAACTACGCGGCTGATAATTCACTTATCACAAGTAATAGCAAAAATAGTTTTTTGTTTCACAAATACTGAAAAGTACAGAAGCGTAATATGTCATTGATCCATATTAGCAGGATTGATTATTTCCATCTTAATTAATGAAAATCCAATATCATTGTGAAATGTAGTACTAGCTGTGATGGATTTTATAAGAGGCAAAAATCAAGTTATGCTGTTGCACAGAAGTTCAGAAGTTCTGTTTACGATCAATCATGTATTTGTGAATGAAGTACAACTAACTGGGCGGAGCTGATGGTCGTCACTTTCTATGAAGGTGGAAAAAGCCCAGTTAAAGGTGATATACTTGTGATTGCAGGCTCCACCCTTTATGCCATCAGCAATGTCAGTGAGGTAAGATATCGATCTCAATTGCATAGAAATGGTCTTTGTACAATAGTTTCTGTTGACGTGTATAAGTAGATTGCCTACCCCTTTCTATCAGTTCGGACTTTTGGTTCAAGTGACTAGTGCATGAACCTTAACGTATCACAGCCCTGTGTCTCGAGTTCAAATTCTGGCTTTCACAATTTATTCTAAAATCCCCAATTTATTCTAAATTCCCCGCAGCCTTTGCCTGTGGTCCCGCTGCTCTTTGCCTCTCTACACGTGTTGACTTGTCTTCTCTTCTTACGAGTTGTCGACGTGATAAGTAGATTGCCTACCCCTTTCCATCAGCCGATTTCTTTGTTGCAGTGCATTAATAACAGTTTCAAGACCAATAGAGCTGATTTTGTATGAATATCTTATACCCGAACCTATCCTAAATTTCACTTCTTTGTTATCCAACACGAGTAGCTGAAAGATTTAGTGGATGGCTGCGGAAGGTGAAGATTTTAAGTTTGTTCTATTACCCGTGTTATGATGATTTTCTCGTTTTTTTATTCGTATAATAACTCATGTCAGCTCCTGGTTTATATGTACAAATAACTTCGATCACTAGAGAACAGATCCTTCAGTATGTGTTTTCTTCTTCTTTTGGTTCCAGGAGTTTCTGGTCAAAGCTGGTGACCGAATTGAGTTGATGGGGATGCTGGGACTATTTGGCGCTATCATCAGTGCTTGCCAAATGTATCCTATACTTCTATTTTGTGAATATGCATTGTGCTTTACCATTGTCGCTTTGGTAAGTAGTGTTTTACCATTTTTTTGCGTTGCTAAGCTGTGTTATTTCTGTAACTGCTTATCCAGAATCGTATTTGAACGCAACGAGATAAAATCAATTCAATGGAGTACTGATGCTGTAAGTATCCATCCCTCTGTCAACGTAAAAGTATTTTGTTCCAAGAACTAACACCTAAAACCATGTAATACTGTTTTGTTGTCAGGTGGTACCGTTTATTGGGTTTGCAGTCGCGATGTTCATGTTATACTCTCTGGTCCCGATTTTACTGAAGGTAAGTCGCGGGAAAAAAATTCAAGTTTCAGCAAGCACATGGTTGCTGCTCCTGATTTTCACTTCTCACGTCTGTGCTACCAAGTGCAGATCAGTGGCTCAACACTGCTGAACCTTTCACTACTGACCTCAGACATGTGGGCTATCCTCATCCGTGTCTTCGCCTACCATGAGAAGGTCTGATCACCGGTCCCCCACAATTTGTCTTACATATAGCCAGCAATTAAGAGCAGCTTCCTTTCCAGGTCGACTGGATGTACTATGTAGCATTTGGTGCCGTTGCTGTTGGACTGGTTACTTATTCTAGGTACTCACTCACTTGTTTTACACCCAATCTTATCTCACCCAGCTATTTTCATGTGATCTTTGTGTTTGTGACGACACTTAACTCGTCTAAAACCTCCATTGTTCCCTTTTGCTTCGTAATGCTACCATATCAATGTAGCGATACAAACAACGACGAACGACAGGGACATGTTGGTGAGGCTGGCCAAGGTGGAGGGGATCTGCCTGATGAGGAGGCTGCTAGCGATCCGCAATGCCTAGATGCTGCATCATCGAACAGCCGAAGATTCGAAGATGGTAAAATTTCCTACAACTACAGTTCTAAACAGCCACCTGGTTGAAATGGTGGAGGAAATAACCCATGTTAATGGGAACTCCTTTTTTTTTATCATAAGTTAACAGGAACTCTATCTGTGTTGAAGGCAAAGGCCATTATCTTGCCCTCGTCAATGACGAGCGTAAATCACAAGATACGAGAGTACCTCGGGAGTAACTAGGAAATGGAGGCTGGGACCGCAGAATGGCAGCAAATAATGCAGCTGGATGCAATGCAACATTGCTATCATCTCTTTGTTTCTTTGGTTCCTACATACCACAGGTGCAAATAACCCTGTTCAGATTTCTTTTATGTAATTGTACAAGGATGTAAGCAGAGCTCTAGACTGTTACACCGGATTTTTCCCAGACTCCCAAGGAAATTGAACTGTTACCAAAATCCTATTGTTGGAACATATACATCGAGATTTAGCCATGCCATCAGCAACAGTTCACAACATGAATTCTGAGAAGATTGAGATTTTGCAACTGTCACGCCATTTCTGAATCTGATAGCATTCATGCTTGGAAACTGAGATTTCAATCCTATACAGAATGTAACTTCCATCACGACAACAAATCATTTGCTAGAACAAGACAAACTATAAAAGCAGATCGTACGAAAGCTGATTAGCTTCAGCATGCACTTGACACACTAACGTCAAACAAAGCTTTCAGTAACACACAATTGCGTTGGATAGAAACTGAACAAGCGTAAAGGAAGATTACAAATATACTACAATAAATCTTTGGATCCAATAAAATTATGACTGGACATTACAGGCTCCATCATCCGCGTTCATGGTAGCTTGAGAAGCTACGGAGTGAACCATAGACGGATGAGGGACAAGAGTGAAGCATTCTCCCACAACAACCAACCTATGCTGGCATGCTCGATGTAAGATTGTATGCTACCAAGAGATTGGTTGTATGGGGAATGACTTCACAAGTTGGCAGTGATCATGCTTATAGATCAGCCTTGGAATAACAGCATGATTCATTTCCATCATCTCCAGGAATTTGTCCTCCATATAGTTCTTACATGACCTGATCTGCAAAGTTGCAACCACGGGAAAAATTTAGGTCAATGAACTAAACATTCTTATATAGTATCTAGAAATGCCCATTGTAATTTAAACATTGAAGCTTTACGCTCAAGATTTGGTTGGTTTTGCACACTGCTGCACCAGATTTGCTTGAACTTAATTAAATTGCCAATCTTTTTGTTAGGTATTTGGTTAATCTCAACAAAGAGAATCTTATGATGAAAAAACTTGTTTTGCGGTACTGTCTGCTGATCTGCATCTGCTAGCATAATGATTTACAAAAGGGAACACATCAATCCATTTACAGCTAAGGCAACTGACATAACAGCCCATAGCTCAACTTTCATCATGAGCAAATCAGTAAAGCATCAATGCAAAGGCAATTCTGCAACTGGATACAATTAGAAGCCCATGATCGTGCAATACTGTTAACAAGGCACACTACTATCTCAACAAATATTGCTACGTCGAATAAATTAGAAGCCAAGCCTGGGACAACAGGCCATGACTTGATGCATATTTTAGTACGGTGATTTACATCTTACACAGGTAGTAACAAATATTAACAGAAAAACTCGAATAAAATGGTATGCATTTTGCAGACCAGAAGCAAAACATTATACCTCATATCTTAATGACCTTGGCAGCCCTGATGAGAGGGTTGGCGCGGGCAATCTCCTCGCGGCCCGCGGTTTTATAATCAAACGAGCAGTTGTGCGTCTCTGAATGCCGGTGGCGCGGACAGAAGAGCTTCTCGCACCGGCAACGGAAGCCAGTCAAACCAACCCTCTTGCGGCAGACGTTGCAGCGGTTGACGAAGAGCACCGGCGACAGCGGCTCAGCTGCCATTGACATGGCCACCACCGCTTCGGCACCGGCGACGGCATCAGCATCAGCATCAGCGCGTTTCCTCTTCTTGGAAGGCTCTACGAGAAGAACTTCACAGGACCTGGACGAGAACTGAGCTGGCGGTGGTTGGGGTGGCGATTGTGGAGGTTGTGGTTCTGGTGTTTGGGTTGCTGTTGGTTGCGGTGGCGGAGAGGTTGTGGTTGGGGAAGGAGGCGAAGGTGCGGTGGAGGAGGACGGCTTGAGGATCTCGGCCTCGTCCTTGTTGAGATCACAGCTCTCCTGCGCCATTGGATTCGTCAGGGATGGATAAATCAAGCAAACGGAGAGAAACCTCGAGGTTGGAGGGTCAGATCAGGAGGAATTGAGCGTAGAAAGCGCACGAAATGGGGGATATCAGTGCAGGGAAGGAAAAGAAAAAAAGTCAGCACATGAACGGGAAAGGAATGATATTGTCTGACCGAATCGGCGCAGGCCTAGGAAGAAGAATGAGATCTGGACAAGAACAGATCAGAGAATTCGGGTGGAGAAAACTGGAGCTTTTTGTCAGACCAGGTCGTAAACCGTGGAAAGAAATGGGTAGCGAATTCAGCGGAAGGTTCGCCAAGTGGGAAAATTCTCCGCTGCCGATGCGTGCGAGAGGCCGAATCCCATCAGCCGGACGAAGGGAGTACACACAGATCAGCAAGAACACCGGCGACAACCGACGGAGGAGGCGACGCAGTATTGAGCTGAAACAAATTCGTGAAATTCTCCCTGACCGCCGCGTTGAGCTGACCGAGGACGCAAAATATGAGTAGGAGAGTTTGCTGACCAGATCGGTGCAGGCAGGAAGGAAGGCCAAAACCCCGGAGGAACGAGCCGTGCCGCGCCGGCGTGGATCGAGCTGACGCGGACAAAGCAGCCGTCCGGCCGGCCGGAAGGACGGACGGAGCAAGAGAGACGAAGCCGGGCGGCGCGGAGTCCCCGACGGGCGCTTGCCGAATTGGAAGAGATTCGGGGCGATCGGGCGGGCGCACCGCCGAATTGGGGAATTGGGAAAGCGGAGGAGGAAGGGAAAGGTGGGAGCTTTGGGAGAGGCGACCTGGTGGTGGTGGCCTGCGCCTCTCTTGAGGCGCCCGAAGAGCCAAAGGAGGGTGGAGCTAGTGGAGGGATGGTTACGTTATATTTTGATGTTTTTTGGTTGGCTATTGTGTGGTGTGCTGTGCTCTGTGTGTGTGCGATGAAAGGTTGTCAAAAGTTGGAGGTTTATGTGTGGATTTTGGGTGTCACACACACACACACCCGAGGATTTCGCTTTATGTTTTCCCTTTCATTCTTGTTCGCCTCGTATTGATAATTGACCACCTAGCATTTTCGTTAAGCCGCCGAGGAACATTTCTTTGGTTCGTTGGACTTTCTTGTCTGCTCGCTCGGCTATAGTGGCCCGATCGATAAAGGCGATCCAAGTCGTTTGATTTTGTTCGTTTGGTTCATATTAAGGTTAGAAATTGAACCGCGGTCCAATCTGCTAGGCTAGTGCTCCCGGCGACGCGATCTGTTCGGTCTGTGGTGACATGTCAGCCAAAAACAATAGTAGATAAATTAAACTTAGATGAAAATTAAAAGTATGCGAAATTTTAGAAATATTTGATTCATTTAAAGATAATTTACATAGAAAATAAAACAAAATGAATAACCTAAACCCTAGCAACAGATCATGGCGCGCTCCCTACGTCGGCGTTGATGCACCGTCGCCTACTCGGCATATTTGTCCTCGGTGAGGTTGACAATCATGGGCGGTGTCCATGGCCCTGCTACGGCCACGGGGGGTACACTAGTGGCATGTGTTGCGGCGGAAGCGGCGGTGGAACCATCTGCCTTCCCACTCGGCATGTGGCGGCCGTGGTGCAGGCAGTGGTGCAGGTTGTGGCAGCGCCGCGTTGTGCTTAGTCCTTATGAACCGGACGGCATCATCCAGTCCCTCCCAGGCCCGCTTGGCATGTCTGCCGCCTTGCTAAGGTTGAGGTGCCATCTGTTGGGAAGGGAGATGTCGTTGTGCTCGCACGGGTCCACCTCTGCCCACCGCCACTGGTACTCCAGCACTGGGACGTAGAGGCGGTTGCGCTCTCATCGAGGGGCGACATGTGATGTGCCGGCGGCCGGCGCCACAACGGTGTGTGGCCTGAGGAAATCTGTCGCGCATGGAGGCGGAGACAGATTGCAGGTGAAGTGGGTGTGTGCCGACGCAGGCGCTAGAGGTGACGAGCGGCAACGACAGCAGTGGCGGAGGCAGGAATAATTTTAAGGTGTGGCGGACTCTATAGCAGAGAAATGCAAGACTCCACCAGATAAATATGACTATGTGTTCACGGGTACAATCTAACTGCATAATCTGAAAACAAGTAGTTTTCTCAAAATACCTCACTAAATGAAAATAACTTGAACAAGCGATCAACAATTTTAGCTAGTATATGTACAACAAGTAAACAAAATCACGCGAGCCAACAGAAAACCAGTCAATTAATCATTGAGACTAGAGAGCACTACATACTTTGTACTGGAGCTTATTTCAGTCAACAACAAGATTAGTTCCAGAATTTAAAGTGCAACTTTAGTTCTAAAATCCAATACCTTGCGTTCTGAGTTCGGTGTTCTTCTTCGGTGCCATATCGTTATTCTGCTAGTCCTCCTGCCGGCCTTGCAGGTCGTGGACTAGGATCCTCTTGTTCGCCGGTGGCTGCGGTCTTGCGCTCTGCCGCGGTTCGTGACTAGGCTCGGCGAGGGTTTCCGCTAAGCAGTTGTAACCTGTATCGATTGTTTCTGAGTCGTGATGCCCTGTGCTATACCGATGGCTAGTAGGCCCAACAATCACAAGGCCCAACACGGGATTGAACCAACGATCCTTTTTACCGGTCCGTTGTTTCCGACTCCTGGAGGTACTGGTGATGCCCACCGATGGTTCTGAAGACAAACCTGGACAGAATCTGCACCGGACGCATATGTATATCTAGTATTAACGCAAAAATTTAGGTGTGGCGGACGCCAAACCTCGCCATATAGCTAGCTCCGCCCCTGAACGACAGCCCGAGGATGAGCCCACCTCGTTGCCATTCCTCGCCTTCTTCAGCTAGGACGTCATCTTCATTGCCGGTGGTGGCGGTGGCGGTGTGCTGGTTTTGGCAATGGCGCATGTTGGGGGAGTAGGGGAGACACGGGGCACGGGCCAGTATAAGAACCCTAGGCATCAATGCTCGCTCAGGTTCCAGCAATTTCGGCATCAATGTTAACGTAGGAGTTCAGACGTCGTCGCAGCGGTCAGCGACGGCTTTGATGTCCATGGTTGCTGCCGTCGGTCAGCCGTCGAATGTCTACCATGCGGGCTCGCGATAGACGCATGAGGACTTGCACGATGTCTGTCTGTGGCGCGTCCATGTAGATGCATTGGTCCCCTAAATCTAATGGAACGATTAGTTGTGTCGGAAAGGTCATTTCGTTTAGGTCGTGCTATTATATATAGCTGGCTTGGGATAAACGTCCAGCTTTGGGAAGCACACATGCTAATTACTACTCCCTCTGTCTCAGTTTAACATGTGTGCATGTAGTTTAAAAATTGCTTTAACTATTATTTTGATCAATAAAATATAAAATATATGTGACAAAAATTATATCATTAGGCTAGTCATAGTGGGGAGTAATATAAAGTAGTAACATGCACTTGTTACTACTCTATGTTACTACCTTCATAGTGCTTAGTAACATCAAAGTAGTATCTTAGATGTGTTCACTAATTAGCTTGTAGACTCATTGTATCTTGGGAAGTGTGATATTACAGTAACTAGCTATGTTAGTCCATCCTCCTCTCTCCTCATTAACTCACTGCCACATAAACAAATTTGCTGAGTTGGACACTTAGTTACTAGTTAAGTTACTTGCACTATGAGCAGTCTTAGGCTGGTCATATTGGAAGTATCATGTAGTAGTATCATGCATATGATACTACTGCATGATACTATCTCTATAATGAGTAGTATTATAGTCATGCTATATTTATTGTTTATTAGAATCTCAATGTAAATTTGTGTACAAGATTTGTTTAGCATTAACTTTTATCGTCGTTTGTGCTATGTTACTCGAATCTTCTCTCTTCTCGTTAATTAGCTATCGTGTCAACATTTTTGTGGGATCAATATGCATACTAGCTATGATACTAGCACTATGGCTAGCCTTAAAACTTTTTTTCATACGAATCCAATGATATATATTTTGTAGACGTACAATTTATATTGTGTTAACTAAATCAATGATAAAGTTTGTCTTAATCTACATGGCGTGCATGTTAAACGAGTAGTAATTACCGCCATACAATTTCGAACGTCTCGCACGCATTGATGAGCTAGCCTGTGATAAGGAGGAGGCATGTGACGAGAGCAAGTCTGGGCTTCTGCTGGAACGCTACTTGAGAATCTAGCTATCTCTGCGCGAGATTCCGGTGCTGCGGACGCAACTTGAGCGGAAAGGCTCGAGAGAGGAGCGGCTAGGAATAATCAATCAATCGGAGTTTGTTTATTTTTAAGAAGAAAAAGGAAAACGAGGTACAACCTGCGCCTGGCGCTCCTACCGCCGGTGGCAGCGACTGACATAGTAGGCTCGACGGCGCCTGCCCGTCCCGTCCCATCCCTTCCACTGCGCGGACCCGCCGTTCGAGGCTGTCATCCTGCAGCTTTTTTTCCTGTTTTATTAATCCCGATAGCAGGCGCTTCCAGGCGCTGCCGCCGTCCGCCGTCCGATCTCGGCTGCCCACGCTCCTCGTCGGCGCACCCATCCTGAACGAGTGAACGGGACTGTAGCGACGCACGAGCACCGGTGAAGTCAGAGTACCACTGGAAAGACTCTGGCCTTCCCGTCATTTTTTCTAAAAAAGAAATAACATATATAAATAGAGAATTGGTGTATATGGGCACCAGTGCTCTCTCCACTTTCAGATTTTTATAAGTTTCAGGATGCCACACTTCTACTTCTTGAAAAATTATCGGGTTAGATATATAGATAGATATGTACAGGAGAAGTCTACACAAAAAAATCCTGGTAAAAATACTTTAATTTTGAGAAACACAAAATAAACAAATTTCTAACAAACAAATATATTTTAATACTATTGTACTACCATTTACTGTCACAGATTTGTCTTTTTTATATTTCCCAAAATACAACGTATTTTTAATGACTTTTTTCATACACTGTACATATCTATCTATATATTTAACACCATAATTTTTAGAGACATAGAAATGTGACGTTTTAAAACTTTAAAAATTCTAAAATTGGAGGGAGCACTGATGCCCATGTGTCAAAGATACTTTTTGAACATATACTCTTTAAAAGTTCAACATCAATGAAATGAACTTATCTACTTAAAAAAAGTGTAACTCTTTTTATGAAGCTGTGGGTCCAACCAACATACCATACACATCATGCCTTCGTGGCGCATGCATCATTCCCACGATTTTAGCGGTCCCATCTCCAGAATATGTGGGTCCCGATGCGACTTATAAAATGGGGCTAATTTTCAAATCCAATAACTAATAAAATAAAATCATATGTTCACTTAATTATATAAGTTTAGTATGTACTATTCCATACAATGCTCAAATATATGTCAATTTTTCATTCTAAGAGTGAAATATAGCACTGATGTAATAAACGAACCTCATGTTGTACCGAAAATCATCATTCATCTCGTATTTCTTGAAATAAAATCTTCAATGTTTGTTCTTCTTTTCAGCACCGGATAGACACAATATGATCATCTAATCTCTTTCTTTTCTTTTTTTCTTTTCAGCACTAGATAGACACTTTGGTCTTCTCATGATTTTTCCTGTTTAACAAATTAACAAAATAATGGGGCATCATGAGTTCATGACTAGTTGTTGACAACATAGTATTAGTGACGTTCTACAAATTTATTAGGGGTTTCTCAATTGAAACAACAGCAAGTTCATGAAATTTAGATTTGTTTAACAGAAATTGAATCCGTCCTAGTCCTTACAAGAAATTCAGGCCATGGTAGATTGGTACAAAGGAAACTACTAACAGCAAGATCAAGTGATGAAGAGAAGCGGAAGTTGCATACAGACCCATGTACAGTAAACTACTAATCTAATACATGATCGATTATTAGGATTGGCTCAATCCAATTAAGGAAGTGCGAACCAGGCTGGACACTAGACAGGAAAACCGGTTGCCGGCAAGGAGCCACCAAAAGGAAGGGTTTTTTTTTCCGAAATGGGTGTATACCCCGGCTTGTGCATCATGACGATGCACACGGCCATTTATTAAGCAAAGGTTCTAAAAAGTATTGTTTACAACTCACGCATGACCGACAATTGATACAAGAATCAACCATCGAAAAAAGGACATACTACGACTACGACTCAACATAGTCTTCTAGTATGCCGCCAACCAGCCTGGCACAAGATATCCTGAGCGACCATCAGGAGCCGTGTGCATCCAGTAGCCATGGTATCTCGCAATCCTTCCGGGGACAGTAGAGCCCAAAGCTGGACCCAATGAGAGACCATGTGAATAACCTGCAAAAAGTGAAAAGAGGTTTTTTTGTTAAAAATTATATCATTTCTAACCCTCCAAATAGACCAACATAAAGCAGAAACCCCAATCCGGATAAAAGCCTTAGATTGTCTATCTACTCCATTTAACCAATTACCAAACATATTGGTAATATTGGTGGGAGGTGGAAGATCATAAGTGAAATTAACTGTGCGCCATAAGAGTTTAGCCAAAGGACATTCAATAAAAAGCCAAAAGACGTTCCCTCGCGCCGCTCCCCCAGGCGGCGCCAGGGGCGAAAAAAATCCGCCCCGCCTCGAGTCCCTCTCCCAGGTCGTCCTTGCCGCTGCCGCCGCCGGCCTCTGCCGCGGCGGTGGCGGCCGCCCTGGCGCCAAAGGTCGTCAGGTGCTGTTCGTGCTCGAGTGGTGGTGACCGGCTCGTGGGGGCGCTGGCGGTCGGGGAAGGGAAAGCCGAGTCGGCGGACTCGGGCGCGGCGGCCGGTGGCGATGCGTGGTGTGCGGCTGCCTGCTCAACGTCGGCGGAGGTGCAGGGGGTGCTCCCAGGCTGCGCTCACGGCGGCAGAGCCATCGGGCCCGAGAGCGGGCCGATGGGCTTTTGCGGGCCGGAGGCGCTGGATGCGTGCCGCCCTGTACGGTGGTGCTGGCGTCGAGCGGCGGGGTGGCTGAGCACCATGGTGGAGCTGCCGACATGGCCGCGGCGGAGCTGGTGGCCGGCGAGGCTGCGGTGAAGCCGGTGGAGGCGGCCTGGATCTGCGTCGTCTAGGTCATCGGTGGGCCGTCCGGGCCCGATCTGGGCCGCGTTTTGGCGGCGCGGCAGGCTGTGGAGGGCGGACGCGGCGGCGGGCGCAGTGGGTGTGCTGCATCTGGCTCTGGCTCCGTCCCTCTCCGCTGCTTGCGGAGAACGGCCGGTGGTGCTGCCCAGGGCCCGATCTGTGTGGCGGTCACGGTGGAGATGGGGGATGAGGGTTGAAGGTGGGTCTGGCCAAAGCACGATGCAAGATGGCGCGACAAGCTCCGGGCTAATGCCTTGTCCTTGGTGGCTGGCCGAGGCCGGCGATGGCGACGGCTTCGGGCGCCGCTTCCTTCTTGAAGGTATCGCCGTGGGGATGTCTTGCCATCTTGTCTGGGAAAGCTCCGGGGAAATCCCTAGATCCGCCGTGATCGGTCGATGGCGGCGCTCTTGTGTCGTCTCCCCTCTTGAGGGCATCGATTTGGAGCTGCTTAGGCCGGAGGGACCCGTGGATGACGGTTGGTGTTGGCGTCGTGGGCTGTGTGGCAACGATGACAATGGTGAGTGGATCGGAGCTGCGGCATGTCCTTCGTCACCCCTGCCGTGATGGTGAAGTCGGAGCTGCGAGGCGACTTGTGGCAACGATGCCACTTGATTGGTGCTTGCGTCGGTGCAAGGCATGCAACTTCCTCCTATGAAGGTCACGATTGAAGTCGGAGCTGCCTCCTCGACGTGCTTGGGGGTCGACTGTTTGGCATGGGCTGACATGGGCTTCGATGTCATTCGTGGCGGCGAGGGTCTCGGTGGCGGTCGTCTAAAGTGAGTGAAGTCGGAATCACTGGCTCGTGGAGGAGTGACGACGATGACGCTCGATGGCATCCTCAACGAGGGTCTTTCTTCTCGATGACGTGTGTGCTTCATGTGGGTGGCCAGGTTGGCCGGGGTGCTCAGTGTGTGTTGTTGGTTTTCGCCCGAGTTTCTCCTAAAAATTGGGCACTTCGGTTTTCGGCCGGTTTCCCGCTAATAAACTGGCCAAATTCTGTACTTCTTCTCTATTAATGAAAATGGCAAGTCTTTGGCCTCGTTTCAAAAAAAAAAAGATGTTGAATGGTCTCCTGTTCCCCACAGAAAACACATTTTGTACACCCATTCCAATGACGTTTAGCTAAATTATCTTTAGTTAACAGAACTTTATTACTCATGAACCACATGAAAATCTTAATCTTAAGTGGTATTTTAACTTTCCATAAATATTTTCTCAGAAAAGGTGTATGGTCACACATGAGATCCTCGTACATGGACTTGATAGAAAACACTTTGTTAGAAGTCAAAGTCCAAGTAAAACGATCATCCTCGTCATTCAAAGTAACCATCATGAGTTTCCGACATAATTGTAACCATGAATTCCATTTACTACCATTCAATACTCTTCGAAACGTAATATTCAAAGGTGATTGAGCAAGCACTTGTGCAATAGTAACATTTTTATGATGAACAATGTTGTATAATGTAGGATATTGTTGAGCCAACGGAGTAGTTCCCAACCAAGTATCTTCCCAAAAGCGGATGGCCAAACCATTACCCACTTTGAAAGAACCCCTTGAAAAAAACTCATGTTTTACCTCCATCAATCCTTTCCAAAAAGGAGAATCAGTAGGCTTGGCTTCTACCTGAGATAACGTCTTATGTGCTAGGTATTTATTATGAAGCAATTCTTGCCACACTATGTTTCGTAGTGCCATTAGGGTGGTGCGTTGTTACAGAGGTTGGGTGTAATTGGTATCTTTTGATATTAATATATTTTCTTTATCGGAAAAAAAGGAGCCACCAGAAGGAAGGATCGGATCAGCAAGAGGCGGATACACGCGGCTACGCGGACAGCGGATGCCCACGCCGGCGCAACGCGGAACAAGAGCTCTAGAAACATTGTGGAAAGGCTCTGTATCTCGATCATGATCGGAAAGGCGAACTGATCGGTCGCGACAGGATTTCTTTGGGCAAAGGAAGGATATATGGTGCTTTGCTGGCTCTCGGCTGCTGGGTTGAACAAAAATCAGGGCTCCTGGAATTTGGGAGCCTGGATCAATCGATCTCTTCGATCATGGCCATCGACGAGGCTAGATTTTAGTAGGAGTTATTTATCTTTTGATTTTTGTGTGCATGCGATGTTTACCTCGTGATGTGCATCCAATGCTTGTTTTGTGACGTGAGATGTCGGATCAGTTTCTTGGACTCAGTCTCTCGGAGGTGTTCATAGGGGTAAGACGTGCGTGCTTGGGTGAGTGTATGTACGTATGTGTGAGCGTCTACGTCTGTACTATGTTTCGTAAAAAAAGATAAAGAATACTTGGAGCTCATTTGATTCATATGGTTCGTATAGAAATTGACTAGGGTTTGGATCCTAGGTCAATTTTCTTACATAAGGTGTTCATTCATAGCTGATGTCTCTCCTCTTTCGCCCAGGGGGACAGAGCTAACATAATTGAATTGGCCTAGGCTTCTCCAAGTGAACCCCCCCCCCCCTCTGTCACCACCATATAACCCAAAGAATCAACAAAATCATCAAAGATGCCTTCAAACTTCTCGATGACTGTCATCCAAGTGATGGTGCGAACATCATCATGAATGTACACTGCACAAAAGACTTTTCGGCTCACCTTGGGATAGTAGTCCTCCTTGAGGCGCACAAGATCAAACAAGTCCATGTTCCTTAAAGCTTCATCAACATGTCCGATGCAACGGTCATAGACCGGAATTCACGGGGTGTACACAAAAGTATATTGCTGTGTAAAAAAAAATTCGTCAAAATGTCTCCAGTACTCGTGCGAAACTAACTAGGAAATGTAGTGGAGACCATGAATTGAATTTGTTGACATGCAATTGCACTGGGTCTAGCGTTAAATACTCAAATTCACATATATGTAGCAAAATAAGCTTATGGATTCGAGAAGGGGGAGAGGGAACAAGTATTTACCCACAAAATGATCCCCGTGCCCTAACTTAGTGATGGGAAACTTCTATAGTCCACTTGAATAAACTATGACCCACTTCCTTTGTAAGCTACAGTTGGTATCATTTTGCAATCTCCAAACAACCCTATAGCTACACTATTCATATGTCCATGAAACTTTTTTTTTTTAGATATATGTCCATGAAACTTGGTAACACTGACATGTAGCTATGTGTCTGTGTCGTGCTGATGCTGTGTTTGTTTAGTCGTGGTTCAGCCAGTCTTGTGAGTGATGTGCTTGTATATTGTTGTACACGAGGGATGTTTAGTTCTCAATTTTATATTCTCCTGGTAAGAAGACTTTGAAGATATGCATGGAGATATATCGGGAACATCTTTTTCCTCAACATTTCCAATTCCAAAGAGCCTTTGAATGATGTATTTTTAACTGTACCACAGGCCGCACTTGAGAAACTATATCAACCATCATAATTTGGTGGTACTAACAAAATCATCATCAAGGATAAATAAATCAAGCAAACGTAGTGACTGATTCCCACGTAACAACGAAATGTGGTCTGGTCCACTTAATCCATTTCTTTTTATGACGGAAAAAGAGTATCCATCACAGACGAAGTGGCACTGGTGCACCATGCAATCAAATCAATTTTCTTCATTTCTTCTTCAATTTCCAGCAACAAGATTTTGTACATGTAAACTTTTGAGAACTGAATGATCATCTTGTTAAATAGGTTACCATGAACCTGGCTAATCAGGAGACTATCAGAGAGTAAAATAACTTGTTGCCAAGTTAGAATAAATCGGGATGATCTAAAGCTTAGGGGAATGCAATCCTATAAGAATGCAAATCAATGGTGGTTCTAGGTTCAATTCTAATGGAATGGTTCCCTAAGGAAAAGCTTTCTAGGATGAGTTATTAAAATGGCTTATCTATTCAGAGCACTATTTATCTACATTATTCTTCATCTCATCCTGCAGATTGCCGGCTGCCACTCCAAATGCTGCTGCCAATTGCTTTATTCATGACAACTAATTCCGAGTCTTCTGGGAGTTCAGCCCTCTTCAGGAACCTACCCAGTTTAACCTCCTCAGCACAGGAATTATTGCTGAAACTGGATTGTTCAGATTCCTTGCTGGCAATATCAACCCCAAGTAACTTTATGGGGGAATTATTAGTGCCGTCAACCGTTGCGGCCATCATAGACTCCAAAGGGAGTCTTTTCAAAGGAGGCGTACACTTAGACAACCAATAGTCTAAGCACTTGTGATTGGGATCTAGAGCCTCGATTGCCTGTTAAACAACAAAGAGCTTCTTAGTAAAATTCATAACATGTTCTAATGAAGTGACCACCTCCTCTCAGACAAACAAAACCTATATATTTATTGAAAAATTACCTGAATGATTGGTGGGGAAAAGAAACCAAACATTTCAAGTCCGTCTACAGAATCGGTGGATAATAAAGCAGGAACACCGGATTTTCCAGCCCTCTGTTGTTTTTTTATTTCTTCATTTACCCTGTCTCTCACACTGTCCCAACATTGAATTGGTGAAGTGTGAGTAAACGAAATCTCCGGAAGCTCTTCTACTGCCACCTGTTATTAGATTTTGAAAGAAAACCAGCATGTTACCCACAAGAAAGCAAATGATTTTAAGACTGAAAATAGGAGGTATTTGGAATCATACATACCCTAAACAATGGTCCGAGAAGTCCAGCATCAAGAACTTCTGAAATGTAGCAACATGTCCTTGTTGGATCTAGTACATTGTGAAATGTAACTCGACTCCTAAATCCTGCAAAGACACCATTTTCTCTTAATTTTAACATTTTTATGCACCATGGAAATACTCATTGCAATATTTAGTGCATGTACCTTTTGGAAAGATAGCTAGATGATTGCACCAATTTTTGCCAACCATCACTGTTCCATAGTCAAGTGGCTCAACCACATGCCTTAATATTGTTGCCCGGGAGACTTGATCAGATTGGCTTGAAGAAGGCTTGGCCACTTGACAAACCTGGGAATGCAAAGCCTTGGCCACACCGTATTCAATGTCAACACCAAACAGTTTCTCAGTAGCTTTGGAGGCTGGGGTGGAATTTTCTGTTGGTGTTCTAGGAGGACATGATAGGTCAAATGAATGACTAGTTGGATTACTTGTCCCCAGAGACTCACAATCGATGACCATCTTGTCCTTGTCAAGCTTTTCTGTGCTAGAACTACAGGTTAGCTCTTCTTTTATTCTACAACTACTTGATGGATCTTCTATGTTCAGATCAACACATTTATTCTGAACTTCCTTCTCTTTCGGATATCCCACTGGCTTGTCAAGATCATGGCAGCCATCAAAGCTGCAATCAATGTCAGCATCTATTACAGGTCCAGATAATTCTGCGCTTTTACTGAAGTCAATCTTCTGCTGCATAGAACCAGATTGGCAAACTAAGTCTGCATTGTACTGTCTCCACTGGTACACTGCAGCTGCATCTCCCTCCAGAGCTGCAATAAGAGCATTCAGCTCCTCCATACTGTATCGGTATAGCACAAACTTTTTGTCCGGTTCACATGAACATAGAAGGTTTGCATGGTTTAAGCAAGCAAAGCGATTTGGCGAGCATTGGCAACTGACAGCAGATAAATGGAGATCATAGAAGCATGAAAAGCATTCCCGGTCTGTTGAATCATAATCTTGATCCATCTTCTTACATTGCAAAAGAGCATTCGCCTCACGTGCTGCACCTTCCATTTTAACCCTTGTCTGAAATGAGGAATGAAAAGTGTAAGTAACACTTAATTTCTTTGAGTAAGAACTGACAAATAATAAATTCCTATAAGAATTAAGAAGTACCTGAACTGCACTTGTCAACACTCCATTTATTCCACGGCTATCAAGCCATAAATATTTCTGACCAGTCTTAGAGTTGTGAAGGTTCATCCAAAGCTGTGTGAGAGCTTCTTGTGCAGTTTCAAGTAACAACTTATCATGTGATATTGATGTCTTTCGCCGCTGATCTCTGTAGAGCTCAACAGCACATTGTCCATGGGGCAGCCAATCCACAGGAGCGACATTTACTGCCTCTGCACAGTTGAAGCCACAGTTGAACCCAGAATGATAAGCTCGCGGTAGTGTTAGAACAAACTCGCCTTGATTCTGAACAACACGGTAGACAGGTATTCCTTCTGATTTCAGAACAGAAGGGGATAACTGTGTAACCTGCACAAAGAAAATTCAGAATGAAACTGGGTGAAGATGCAAATATATTTTTATAATGCAGGAGCATATTGACTATTATGCTGCATGCTTGCACAAATTACCAATAAAAAACAGCTCTGCCAGAATGGTTTGTCCTACTATTAATGCAATAATCATTATGAGTCCTAAAATTCCTAAAATTTATGATCAAAAGGATGCGATGATACTGAATAATGCGATGGTACTGAATAGTTTCCAGTTCTCTTTGATTTTTTTGAAGCATGCTAAATAGTTTCCAGTTTGCATGAACTCTTATAGTTCCAAAAAAACATTTAACTAGGTTACTTTGTAAACATTGAGTTCATTTTATCAGAGTCACTAGGCCATTACACAAAATAAAATGTTACCAGCTCATGCAGGAGATCAGGCTGTTCTTCAAACAGTCTTGGCAAGTTCCTTCTCATAGCTTCTTCCAGCTTCACTGCATTATCACCAGGAACACCATACCATACTTTTTGTTCACCAAAATGCATGTAATTCAGAGAATAAAGGAAATGATCTTCCACATGCTACAGCAACATAAAAAATAGGATATATGAGAATAAGAGCCATAAACAACATTTATATATTAATTATCCACATTTTACGAGATGAATGAGAAATAGAACAATGAAAAATCTTACCCAGCAAAATGATGAGAAACACATCCCAACATAAAGCCAAGGGACTACAACACCAGATATATCCTCAGTTTCAAATGAAAGAACAGACCCAGGCTGTCGTCGCAGATTATTCAAGTTCCAACCAGATGAACTATATGGATCTTGCTTATTTGAGTCTAAAACAGACGGTTTAGTAAATCCACTACCAAACGTTGCGGTGTCCAGATCAGCACCGTAATCCACCTATGCCAAGAAAGTGTGAAGTCTATCAGTACAAATGAAAATCCTAATAAGAACGTAATCTACATGTAAGGAAATAAGCAATCAAGTACCTCAACTTCATCATCAGGGCATACAACTATCCGCCAATATTCTCCTTCAATTTCCTGAACTGATGGTCGCCAAATTTTTTTGCCACTTTTAATTTCAGAAAGAGACATTTCATCAATTCCCATAATTCCAAAATATTGCTGCTTGAAGTCGTCGGCATATTTCTCGAACTCATCGAGTGTAAAATCTGAGCCAGACTGAAAGCCAAACTTCTCGTCGGAGTCTTTTGCGCTAGGTCGCCTGCTAGACATCCCAAACCTCAGTTTCTTTCTTCTCTTTCTTTTCTTCTGAACTGGAGGTTGGGTTTTTTTCTTTGTGGGTTCTCGGTTTTGAAGCTTGTCAACTTGTTGAACTCGGGTGTTGAACTCTGTACAGTCCCAAAAACTCTTCTCCTTTAGAGGGCAAGGTGGTTTCCAAGAAGACGGTGGAACAATACGACAAATTCCATACTTTTCAACTTGAGGACCGATGCTCATAATGTACCCAATTGCATCTTTGAATTCCTGATGTGAAAGAAGATTGTACACTATTATCAAAAACAGCATGTCACATAATGTAGTTCTGCTACTGAAGAAAATAGTCCACAAACCTCTTCAGTTGGTTTAAAAACAGGAGCATCACCGATTTCAGGTCTGTGTGATTCCTCCGGGTGCCACTTTCCACATGTCTGTCCATGAATTGAAGACAACAAACAAATTAGGCACAGAAAAATCATGTAATTGTAGGGAATGGAATGCTAGCTTTGTGGCAATGAAGTTAAAAGCTTTCAAACACGTACAGTTGTAGTTCCACCACCGTCTTCCTCGCAACTCCTTGATGAGAGGAGATCCTGAGACAAAGAGTAATCATCGTAAGATCAACTTTCCAGATTAATATTTCACTTAGTTAGAAAGTAATAAAGGATTAATGTCCTCATAGTATGCAGAAATTTATACCTCAAATTACAAACTTAATGATTAATAATAATGTAAAATAAGTAATTGCAACAGTGGTAACAGTTCATCATATTTTGTTCATATATCGGAATCTCCTGATGATATATTTTTTTATCCGTAGATCTTGCGACTGGTTGAAAACTCAGTAAAATCATTTCAAGGTTGAGATCTATATATTTGTAGATCTTAGCCATGGACTTGCTGATTCAATTGCACAGAGAAAGTACCCAATCGGGACAGACTAAAAAAGTTGTATCCCTAATAGGGCATGAACCAATTTGAGCAGGCCAGATCCGCCCATAGTGTTCAAAGTCTGCGCCGCAATTTATACAATCAACATGATCTTTTTGGGGGCATTAGATATTTTCCTCGCAAATCAACACAAACCATTATTACTAAGGAAGGCATGCCCACTGGTCGCGCTATCCAGATCGCTGACCGATTCTCGATCCCGCAATTGTAAGAACACTTACAGATCGGTCAGGGGATCCAAGTAACTTGTAACCTCGCCCCACAATTCTAATTTGCGCGAATCCCACCCCGACCCTCATCCCCTGTTGGGTGATTCAACCAATGTTTTCCCATCTATAGCCAGGCCCAAGAACAAGCATCAAACAACCCCCTCCACAAATTCCCATCTCATTGCTGCATAGATCCGAGCAGTTAGCATTGCCCTAGAATTCATGCATGACCGATACATCCAAGTTCATACGAGGAAAATCATATGGATAGACATAATGATAGAAATTACATCGCATCAATCAAACGAAACCGTACTAGTGCTCCCGAACCAAACAAGAGGGACGAGACTTTACTTTCACCAAGAACAGTTTTTTGTAACAGAGGAGGAAAGAAAACAATCTAACCATGGTATCGAATAATAATAGCCTGATCTACAAGCATGTAATATCAGGGAGGGGAGACCCGTACCTGCGACGTCCTGTCTGCGGAAGCCGGCTCCGGCGAGGCAGTGCTGCCGTGCATTCTCCTCTTCTCGGCGCGGCGCTTGGGCCTGCCGGAGCCGCCGCCGCCGCCATCCTCCTCCCTAGGGGAGGCAGGGGAGGAAACCATGGGCGGGCGAGATGTGTTGGTGGTCAGAAGGAGGAAGCTATCGCAGAAAGGAGAAGTCCTCACCCCTGCGTCGCGGTTTTGTTTTACGGGGAGGTAACGACCCTTGCACGTGCCTCTGAACCCGGGGCCCCTCAGTCGGGGTGGCGAGGCAGGCTGCTGTATCCTACTCGGTCTAGACTACTATACTCTTCTTCTCTTCTCTCAACTAAAATGTGTCTAGGGTTTGGTTGTCCATGAGATGGATGATTTGAGGAGGGTGAGAGGGTTTGCTTGGGACTTGGGAGGAGAGGGCAGGCACAATGGGGTTTTATAGCTGAGCAAAGTTGGGTCGAATTTAATGCCAGAGGTGCGTTTTAATTTGGGACGCGCCGATACACTGTATTGATGTTCGAGATATAGGTACTAATAAACGAAAGATTGCCCGGCTGCGTATATTTGCGTATATTATACATTCAATGTACACCACCAAGTACGCGGCGTCGCTACAGTCATAAACTCTCGCCAGCATACGCGGGTGGCGTTACTGGCCAATTAATGTGTACCACTGATATACACGGAAAAACAAGGGCGGGGGAGATATCTCGAGGTGGTTGGCGCGTACAACCAATGCGTGTATCTAAAAATGCATTTATCTCTCCCCGGGCGGATTTTAATCATTGATGATAAAGAAATTAAGGGACAAATGTAGCTTGACCAGGTGTTCGGTCCCCGAGGCAGTGGGCGATGAGCCTTAAGAAATGCTATAAGGAAAGAAATCTTCTAGAAGATTAGATATCGCTTTTAGATCATTTAGTAGTAAGGCACTACTAAATAATCTAAAAATGATTCTTTTAGATAATTTAGTAGTACTAGATCATACTAAGTGTGATACAAGTGGTGCTTTTTATCTGGGTTGCCCTTGGAGAAGCTGGTGCAAGACTATATTGCTAATGCTTTGTTAGGATCCTTTTTCCAAATCCAAAGAAATCGCTAAAGACCCTTAAATATGTTATCATCTTAAAATGTTGAAATTCCAAAACTGCGAGAGTGTATGGAGGTAAATTAAATCTTCATCTCTCCATTGTAAGTACGAAACATAACTTACTCAAGCAAGTCATTCGAAAGCAGTGAAATACATGCTTGTTTAAAACTTTATTGAATAAGAGCATTGTGCATGATCCTACGCATGCTAAAGTAACTTACCCAAGCTACGCTCTTGCAAGAACCAAGCTTGAATAGATCACCAAAAGAAAAGAGAAAATGCAGTTTTCAAAAGAGAGTGTGAGAAGTGGTTACCTCCCCAAGCTTGATTAAAGCAAGGGTGATGCATTTTACCGTTGAGGTACGAATAACCTCTCTTTCATAAGACAAAAACCTTTGCTTCAATGAACATTCTTTGATAAGGAATGGCGATTTCCTTCCCAGAGAACCTGCTTGGAACTTAAAAAGAAAACAAAAAAAAATTGTGCTTTTCGAAACCCAGGGTTAGCTCACAAGTGATGAAACCCTAAGTCTCACGAGATCGGTTCATTAATCTAAGAACCACGCTTAAGTCAACAAACTAAGTCTAAGAGTTGTACAAACTCTTGGATTTGATGAAGTGCAAATGAGACAACATATGAGACACTAGTGTGAGGCTCTATGTGCTTAATTAAAAAGGAGAGGTCTCACATAAGGCAGAAATCTCGCTACTAAAAATTTATTGACCAAGGTTCGAGTTGGAAGGTTTTACCATACACTTGTTGTTCCAGCGTTGAGTTGAAGCAACCAAGTGGCTAGTGTGGGCGTGGTTGTGACTGGCATCTTGTCTTTATTTGGTGGAGAGATTATAATTTCAGATTATGTTGTAATCATTATGCCTCTGATACACATCATGTTTGACACTTGTGAGTAGTTTCCCATGTTCCCGAGGGCATAGGATGATTTGGCTATGATTCCATATGATGTGCAATAAGTATTTGGTCAAGTTTTTATCATTTATGTTGTTCTATGATGATTTTATGCGAACGCCGACTGCAGATTACTTCACCTATATGGGCTCATAGGGCTTCACTTTAATGTAATGATGGGGGTTTGAAGGGACGGAATGACAAAACCGTTTTACAATACTTTGAGTTGCATTAGAGGGGTTTATGTCGGAGACCAATGAATTAAATGTTATGATGGGACATTTATGTCTTTATGATTCCTACACTTGCTCATGAAAATGGCTCTAGGACCTGTCATACGGGGTGTACTTGCTCATATCTATGGATACACCTAAGTTAGGTTGCACCCCTAAGGGAATGAAACTCGACAAGATATTCACCATGTTGTGTAGAAATCCAAATGCTAGTAAATTCATGCCGCCCTTGGGAACACTTTTCACATATAAGTTCACATACACTTGAGCTTATCCTCTTGCTACATAGAGGATTGGGCTTTCTCTCATTGAGAGTTTTTACTTATTGCTATTTACTTTAAGTACTTTACTTTATTGCAAACTATACACTCAAAATACCAAAACTACTGCATCTTTTTTATTGTTTACTTGTCAAATTTGCTAACCAATACCTTCAGCTCCTCGTGGGTTCGACAACCTTTCTTATTGAAAAGTACTACAATTGATCTCCTGCACTTGGGTGCCATAAGTGATCAAACCATTCCTCTTCATTCTTGCTAAGGTAATCAACCATTAGGTTAGCGATAGTGTTACCTTTTGATTTACCTTCCACTAGCAAAAAGACTGCATCGTCGAGTGCCACCTTTTCATTAGCAATATGTTCTGGTGGTTTAGGTGGAGGTTCTTCAAGTGGAGCTTCCTCCACATTCTCATTTTGAGCATCCTTTGACTCCTCCATTACAAGTTTCATCTGTTCAAAGGTAGTCATCTCAGAATACATGATTAGTAATAAAAGTTTTATAAAATTTTATTTTTGTATTTTTTGTTCTTTTCAAATAAGTAAAAGCAATAATATAAAAAATAAATAACTTGAAGCTAGTAAACAACATTAGTACACCAATTATAAACTAATAACTAAAGACAAAGACCTAAAGCGCTTAGCACCCCAGCAACGGCACCAAAAAATAGTTTAATGACTGCAAGTGCACAGACCAATTGTAGCTAGTTTCGAAGTAAGAGTATCGAACCATGGAGAGCTATTGGTAGAGGTCTTAATGACCCTCGTTACTATTACCTAAAGAGTACTCGTAAGTTATTCTAATTCCAGGCTGGAGTATATAAAGGTTGTTTGGTGTTTGAGAGCAAAAGTAATAAGAACAAAGAAATAAACTAAAGTAACCAAGAGCACCGAGTATATTTGTGGGAATGAAAATATGGCTAAGGAGTTCTCGGGGAGCGTAGGATACACCACTAGCATTGCTATTAAGTATGGGCAATATAATCTATGTCTTTGGTTATGTTATGTATGGGGAGATCTCCGTAATAAGATGTACTAGTACATCTCTAAATAACCACTGCAATGACCTTCCACAAACCAGCTATTGGTCCATCACAATTAAGGGTTTTGTAATATCCCAGAACATAGGACAAACGAGGGGTAGATTTAGAAATGGGTTGTGCATTTCATCGCAAAACGGAGGAAATTTCCTCGCTTAATTGCATAAACCAAAGAGTGATCGAGGTTTCTCTCTCGTTGCTATTAGGGTTAGAGTAATGTGAGTGCTATAAACTTCAACATGACCTCTTTTGAAAGTTAGGGTTTTGGAGGAGAATTTGAATTGTCATTACAAATTTGAATTTCAAACATAGAATCACACAAGTAATCAATATATAAATGAATTATAATTCATAATTCAAAACCATACAACACTTACACAAATTAATTCACAAATGAATTTCATATCATAATAAAAAGCTCTTAAGGAAAACCTCGAGCTTTATTCATCATATCATAAATTGTCTTTACAATATCTTTTATATACAAGAATTGGCAATATAATAAAATAAGTAAAAGAAGATTACAATTTTGATCTATAACTAAAAATCCAAAACTACAAGTCTTGGATCTTCTTGTCCCTGGATATTTGAAGCTTTGAACCTGCATATATCAAAGAAACAAACCAGAATTGGATAAAAACAAGTGGCAATGCCACTGGTCAGTTTCCAAAACAGTGCCAAAGGGAGATAAGCATCAACCAGACCATCGTGGAGCCAATGATGGGCTCAAGTTTCGACCCAAGCACACACACAGCTCACAAGGAGCTTTGCATGCTCAACAGCCAGACACCCTGGCTTAGTCACCAAACTGGCACAGGCCTATGTGTCAAGCATTGGCAGCAGCACAAGCTGCTACAAATAGGCAGAGCCAGCTGGAGAGGTCATCTAAATCGACCAGACCACATTCAGCAAGCAGCAAAGGAGAAACAATAGCTATTCATAGTTGTTCTTCATCAAGAACACAACCAAATCACTGAAATCATCCATTTTATCCAACCAAACCAAAGCCAAACCAACCAATGACCATGGTAACATAAGCAAGAGTATCCAGGAGCTAGGAGGAGAAGGACAAGGCAATCAAATCCATCAAGCAAAGCTCAACAACAACCAAAAATGACCATCTAGGAGCTAGAGCAAGGTATAACTTGTACCTGGAGTGGATCCAGAGGATCCAATCCATCTCTAAGCATGCTTACACAACATATCCATGAGCAGATGCTCATGACAGGGTTAACATCACTTGGTTTGACCAAGAGGTGCTGGCAGAAAGAGAGCAACTAGAGCCATATACTATCCACAGGCTATTTATGTGCAGATAGACGATTATAGATGCACATATAGCAAATCAATAGAGTAGTACATATTCACTAGGATCTACAGAGACCACCTAGCTATCCTAGCCAATTAAACCATCAGTTGATAATGATTTTCTTCACAAAACAAGTCACAGTGGCATTCATATACATATGATACACTACTGTGCATGATATCATTGAAATTAGCCAACAAATATTGATCCAACAGTGAGAGCAACCTAAGCAGTAGCAAGTGCTAATGTGGTCACATCAACCACAAGCCATCCAGCAGCCATAAATCATAAGTCATCATTACCCAGGAGGGGTTCAGACTATTTGTATCTCCCAATTGATCTTGGAGATATCATACAACACAAATCAATGCATATAATCAATACTGCATAAGCAGTTCATATACATATGAGTGACCAGTGCATGAATTCAAGTTAATTCATTACTCAATAAGCAACAGCAACAGCAACACAACGAGGCAACCAGTAGGTACCCAAAGGCATCCTAGCCATTGATTCATGATCAATGTGCTATGTGAGGTAGCAGCAGCTCACCAGCACATGGTAAGCAGCTATAGCAAGCTAATATCATTGTAGTGGCATAGGCAAGCATCAAGATCATCTAAGCACGGAGCCAGTAACCTAGCCACTAGCATAGAAGGATCCAAATGGAGCATTTGGATCAAATACAGACCCCAAGAGAGCACCACAGTCACCACAAGCATCAGACAGTTAGCCACTGCTAACAAAAATGCAACAAATAAGCATTTGATCAAGCACAAGAGTATCAGCAAGTAGAACAAGGCTAGCACATCAATTTAGTAAGCCTAAGCAAGCAATGAGCATAGCCGCAGTTGGATTAGGAGAGGCATCAGCACAACATAGCATGCGCAATAGGCAGCAGATCAAGCCACAGATAAACCAGTAGCTAGAGCTCAGGGTAGATGGAGTAGAGAGAAGAGAAGAGTGGGATAGCATGAGTACCTGGTGGAGCTCATGGTGGCGTCCATGGCAGCACGGTGGCACAGGCCAGCCACAGCGGCACCAAACCACGGCCAGGCCGGTGCCAACCATGCACCACCACCAGAGAGGGCAGCGAGCAACACCAGTACGTCTGGGGAGTCCAGATCGACGGAGATCGGTGCTGAACCCGCAAACCCTAGGCACGGTAGGGCTTGCGCATGCGCAGGAGAGGTGAGGAGCTTCAAATCAACGCGGATAGATCAACGCGCCGTCGATCGCTGCTTCGAAAGCGACCTGCGGCGAGCTCCAGGACCGCCGGAGTTAGCCGGAGCGTGGCGGCGACGCCATCGCCACGGGAATCGCCAGAGGTTAGGGTTAGGTTTCGGAGCGAGTGAGATAGAGGGGAAATGAGGCTGGTGGGCCGACCAACCTAGGCCGGTCCGGTTCAATCAGTGGGTTGACCTAGCAGGTGGGCCTAGGGGCAATTTTGTCTTTTCACAAATTCAAATAACCCTTCCACTTTAAAAATTCCAAATAAATTATGAATACCTCAAAAAATTCAAGAAAAATTGGAATAATACATTAAAAATATTTCTCAACCAGAATAAAATAAGAAAGGAAATAAACAATATAAGTTTAAATTTTGGAAATTTTGAAATGAATTCCAAACTTGGAATTTAAGATTTGAAATTTTCCTTGGATATAAAAATCAAGGAAAATTCCAAATGATTTTAAATATTTGTTAATCAAATATTTTCAAAAGAAAAATTCTATTATTCCAAATCTTTTTCTTTAAAGCAAATATTTTCCAAAAGAAAATATTCTAATATTCCAAATCCTTTCTTTTAAGATAAAATATTTCAAAAAGGGAAAATTCTATTATTTCAAATTATTTAATTTGAAGTAAATATCTTCCAAAGGAAAATTATATTATTCCTAAATCTTTTCCTTTTCAAGGAAAGCTATATCAAAATAATCTTATGAGATTATAAATTACTGCCTAAGGCATAAATATTCAAATAAGGATTTAATCACCCAAATCTTAATAAGTACTCCGGGGAAAGGGTTTCAACATAAAAATAAATCACTCATGCATGTATCATTTGGATTTTATAACATTGTCCTTATCGGACAATGATGCTTCTTTCATAACCCAAGGTCCAGGTTCCATCCAAACCTTTGAACTGCACTATCTCGCAGTCTCCACGCAAATTCACTCTTGCTCATGCCATATTGATTGTTTTCTATCAATTTACTCTCAAAGCAATATACTTATCATTCCCGCATTGGAAATAAAATGTTACTTTTTCAATTATGAATATGACTATGTGGTGGGCAATGGAAACATGGTATGTGTTGTTGGTGGAGGTTCCATTGCAAGGGTTCTACTCATCTAGGACTAATCACCAATGTCGTCTAGTGATTCTAGCGCCGTACATATCGCGTTAACCATGAGATCTATAATGGCTCTAGGGTAGTCAGTTGTATCTTTTTCTTCTCACATATCAACGGGTCAGTGATAAGGGTTGCCTGGATCGGTCTATCTATTTGGTAAAGGTGAGGACTTTGGTCCGGAACGGTCTACCAACAGATATAGGAGAGGGCAGACTTGGTAAAGGCCTATGAGGGGTTGTAAGGGTTGTCTGTGTTGGTCTATCTATAGTGTACAGGACAGGGCATGCGGATCGGTCTACCTTAATGGTAAAGGGAAGAACAAATGCTTGGATCGGTCTACCTATAGATATAGGACAAGACAAAATTACAAAAGGGTGTGTATGCGGGGTCACGGAGAAGGTAGTGATTGGCTTGGTTCTTATACTGGGCCTCACACCAAGGAAGTGTGGACGGGGAATGTACACCCGGTTGGCAACAAGGATAAGTTCTCTTATGGAAAAAGTAACGCACCTCTGCAGAGTGTATCAAATTGTGACTTGTCACTCCCAGTTCCGGAAAGGGAACTACGAACGCGGCAGGAAAGGAACTCCATGAAGTTCTAGTCAACCAGTGAAAACTGGCGGGCATAGTTTTCAGAATAAAATAAACCTTTTGAAGAAATATTTGCGAAACATGCATTGACCTGAGATTTTCTGATCAATAGTTGTAGCTAGTGCATCAAACACCTTTTCTCTTTTGAACTTGCTGAGTACCTCTGTACTCACTTTCTTTTGAAACCCTTGCTAGACTGTGATCATGAAGAGGAGGCATGCACCGGAGCACCAGAAGGGGACTATGAGTTGGTCTATGAAGAGCCAGACCTTACCGGAGGAGTTGAAGGTGTGGACTATGGGATAGTCTACGGAGTCGATGACACAGAGGCGGAGGAGTACAGTCTTACCCTAGACATCTCGGAACCGAGCAACGTAGTGACTTAACTAAATAAGTTGTTGAGCTTGTGATGTCTATTTAGTTTGAGTTGTATTGATACTTAAGTAATATCATAGGGTGTTCTCATTGGACTTGTGAGAATACCAACTTGTTAAGATCATGTTTGTAATATAATCTGGATTATTATGACCTGCAATGTCTCTGTTGTACCACTCTGATGGATGTGATATTTGTGAAGAAGCCCCTTCATGAATGTCATATCAACGACTTGTATACTACAACATGCAATGGTATGCTGGGTCACCGCAGGTTTCCCCATGGTTATCGACGCAAGCATAATGAGTCCCTCCTTATCCCTCTCATCCATATGATAAAGCACCGCCGCGGTAATGGCACTTCCCTCCGTACACAATATCATACTTCAAAGGGTAGTTCCCTCTCTTGTCCCAGAGGCAAATATTACTTGGTGCACTTCACATAACATCAAGAAAGAGAGAGAGAACTAACACAAAATCATAGCAAAAACTTATAGATCTTCTCTACTTTATATCAAAATATAGCTAGGGTTTCTCCACGTCTCCCCAAGAACAAAGGAAATACTCACACATGAAGGGAATCAACATGATCTCAAACATATGAATGGAATACGGTAGTACAATTGAATACAAGACGAGATCCACACTAGGGTTTGGATTATGATACGTCTCAAACGTATCTATAATTTTTGATGCTCCATGTTTGTTTTACACCAATTCATATATGTTTTGCTTACACTTTGATGCACTTTTATATGATTTCCGGCACTAACATATTAACAAGATGCCACAGTGCCAGTTCCCTGTTTTCTGCTATTTTTGTATTTCAGAAAAGTTGTACAGGAAATATTCTCGGAATTGGACGAAACAAAAGCCTAAGTCAATATTTTACCGAAACAAAGACGAAGTCTAGAGGGGGGTCGAAGAGGCGCCACAAGGCGGCCAGACCACCCCATGGCGCGGCCTGGGTGTGGCCTGTGCCTAGGGATGGTGTGGGCCCCCCAGGCACCCCACTGACCTAAATCCTCCGCCTATTTATACATCTTCTCGGGAAAACCCTGGATACCCGAGCCTCCATCCACGAAAAGTTCCATCGCGGCCGCCATCGCAGAACCCATCCGGGGGTCTGAAGCTCTTCTCGGCACCTGCCAGGGGAAATCATCGTCGAGGCATCTACATCGCCATGCCCGCCTCCGAAGTGATGCATGAGTAGTTCATCCCTGGACTATGGGTCCATAGCAGTAGCTAGATGGTTGTCTTCTCCAATTTTTGCTTCATGTATAGATCTTGTGAGCTGCCCTACATGATCAAGATCATCTTTATGTAATCCTACATGTTGTGTTTGCTGGGATCCGATGAATATTGTATACTATGTTGAGGTTGATTATATATTCATGTCATATGTTATTTGTGATCTTGCATGCTCTCCATTGCTAGTAGATACTCTGGCCAAGTAGATGCTTGTGACTCCAACACTACTAGGAAATGGCTATTCAGTGGCGCACCACTATTCCCCATCAGTGGCGCACTGCTGGTGCGCCACTACTATCACGCCACTGCTAACTTTTAGTAGTGGTGCACTAGTGGTGCGCCATTGCTATTTGGCTTAGCAGTGGCACACCAGGTAGTGCGCCACTACTAGCTTCATGGTGCGCCACTCCTAAATGTCCGAGGTGCGCCACTGGACAAACAAGGTGCGCCACTACTAAAATTTGAAATTTCTAGATCTGGATCTGGATCTGGCACATTTTTTTTTCGAATTTTTTTGCTCGTTATTTTTTCTGGTTTTTGTTGCTAGAATTATTTGTGCAATGTTCATTCTCATTTTTCTTAGCCTAGCCGCCGGTGAGGATGGATGAGAGAGGTAGGAGAGGTGAAGAGAGGTGAGGAGATGGAGGATGTAGAAGAGGATGAACAAGAGGACGAAGGCTAGAGGTAATGGAGGTCAGAGGGTCGCCGGAGGGTCGCCGGAGGATCGTCGGAGGGTCGTCGGAGAGTAAGGTCACCGGAGGTCACCATAGCGGAGGAGCTCGCCGGAAAGTAAGGTCACCGGAGGTCGACATAGTGAGGAGGTCGCCGGAGGTGAAGAGAGGAGGAGAGGAGAGGAGGAGAGGGGTAGGAGAGGTGAAGAGAGGAGGAGGGGAGAGGAGAGGAGAGGAGGAGAGGTGGAGGAGGAGAGGAGAATGAGAGCAGGAGAATGTGTGGAGGAGGAGGGAGGAGGGAGGAGGGGGTAAGTGGCTGGCTCCTCCCACTTTGAATCCCGGCCATTTTGAAATTCGTGGGCGGGAAGCTTAGCAGTGGCGCACCAAGGCATGGGTGCGCCACCGCTACTTTTTTTTCTATTTTTTCCCAAAATCTAAAACTGAAAAAAGTCCTGTTTCGGTTTTCCAATTGACGAATCCATTTTTTCTCTAAACGGCCGTAGGCGGTTGAATTCGAATAGGAAATTTCGCGTAGATAGATTTTGTTATAAAAAAGTTTTTCATCGGAGGTCGTATGCAACCAGAAATCCCGTTTTACCGAAAGATGACGCTATTTTGCATAATATATCAAAATTCATTTTTTTTAAAATTTCACTAAACCTAGATGACATATTACATGGGCATCTTGAAGGATTTTACTTTTTTGAAATTTCTATCTATTTCTTTTACTTTATCCAAACCTGAAAAGGCGATCCACGGGGGTGGAAATGTTTGGGCACCATTTAGTGGCGCACCAAGCATGGTGCGCCACTACTAAGTGATGCCCAAACATGTCCATCATCCCCTTTACATAGCAATGGCGCACCATGTAGAGGTGCGCCACTGCTACATAAAATATGTGGCGCACCTCTACATGGTGCGCCATTGCTATGTATAAGGCTGGGTCAAACCCATGGTCAAACTTAGTGGTGGCGCACCACAGAGAGGTGCGCCACTACTACATTTTTTATAGTGGCCCACCACTTTCCGGTGCGCCACCTTAGTAGTGGCGTGCTGCCCTGCGGCACTAACACCCATCTTACGGCTAGGCCTTTTCCTAGTAGTGCAAGAGGGGGTATTTATGCTCAATAGTAGGTTCATGCCTCTATAAATCTGGGAGAGTGACAGTAACTTCTAAGATTGTAGATGTGTTGTTGCTACTAGAGAGAAAACAACAATGTTTTATCAAGGGTAATTCTATTGTTTAGTTTACACACATTGCTTAATGCGATAATCTGTTGCTTGCAACTTAATACTGAAAGGGGTTCGGACGATAACCGGAAGGTGGATTATTAGTCATAGATGCAGTTGGATTACGGTCTATGTATTATGTTATAATGCCCAATCAAATCATAGTAATCATCTTGTCATGTATGGTCGATATTCTATCAATTGCCCAGCTGTAATTTGTTCACCCAAGTTCTTATTTATCTTTATGGAGAGACACCTCTAGTGAACTGTGGACCCCGGTCCGTTTATTTTACACTGATAAATTCAACCTCTGCAATTATGTTCTGTTTACTTTCGTGCAATCCCGTTCTCTTAAATTACTGCAAACATCTCTTTCCACTCGATACGTCTAATCCTTTGTGTTCAGAAAACCGGTGAGATTCACAACCTCACTGTAAGTTGGGGCAAAGTACCTTGGTTGTGTTGTCTGCAGGTTCCACATTGTTGCTGACGCTGGTAGTGCGCCCTTCCACTAGTCAGCTAGCAACACCTTCGAAGTCACGCCTTTCTCCTACGGTCGATTAAACCTTGGTTTCGACTGAGGAAAACTTGATGTTGTGCTCATCACACCTTCCTCTTGGGGTTTCCCAACCGCTTCCACAACAACTGCCAACAAGATTGTCTGGCGCCATCACCGGAGCACCATCAAGATTTTCTGGCGCCGTTGCCGGGGAATCTGAAGAAAAGTTACACCATAGAGATTGCCAACTCCCGCGGCAACTTCCAGCAAAAGATTTTCTGGCGGCGTTGCCGGGAGAAAGAGGATTTCTGCAAGGGGAGTCTCTCATCTCCAATCTCTTTACTTTGTTACAGTTTGCTTAGTTTACTTTACTTTGTTTTGTTTTCTTTATTATATCAAAAACATTAAAAAAATCTTTTATATTCGTCTTCATATAAAAAAAAACAAAATATTAGTTTCTATTATAGCTGTTATTTCTGTTGCTTAGTTTTAATTTTGCTAAAATGCGTATCCCTGAAGTTGAGGTTCGTTCTTTTAAAGCAACAAGGGGGAGAAAGTTTGAAAGATGCTTGGCATAGAATAAGTAATGCTCATTATAGATGTATTAAAAATATTCTACTATGATCCTCCTTATAAATTTTTATCTTGGCTTTTATCTAGCTGGAATATATATGTTTTGGATACTCTCACGGGGGGTAATTTTCTGGGTGCTCCCGCTTTGGAAGCCTGCAATTTAATTGAAAGCTTGGTAGGAATCCCACCTACTAATGTTGTTAAACCTGAGAACAGTTTGGATGATGTTATAGAAAGACTAAACTCCCTAGAGAAAAGTTTGCCAAATTGCCTTGGGAATGCTAGCCAAATTGATGAATCCATAGAAAGTATCAATAAAAGAATCATTGTTTTAGAAGCTAGCAATACCCATGATAATATAAACCTTAGGAGTGGTAAGCTAGAGGAGGCTATGGAAACTTTAAGTTCAACCTTTTCCTCTCTTGAGTTTAAGAAGGAGAAAGTCTTTGTGGGAAAAGAGCAAAAATTTATGTATGTTCCAAAGGCACCTAAATCAAAACCCCATAATATGTTTAAAATTGATAAAACTTTTAGTACAACTAAGAGTGGTTTACATGTTGAATCATCTCCAGGGGTATCCAAAGTGCCTATTTTTACAAGTTGTGTTTTAGAGGAAGTGATGATCTTGATGCTTCTTCACTTGATAATACTTGATGCTCGCTCTTTTTCTGCGCCTAGCTAAAAGGCATTAAAGAAAAGCACTCTTGGGAGATAACCCATGTTTATTTTCTGTAATTTCTCTTTTTGTTGAGTATTGTAAGTTATTACCACTGTAATAACCTCTTCTTATCATTTTTTATTTCGTTTTTATGCCAAAAATAGCCTCTAATAGGAAGAAAGTAAGACTTGGGGAAATTGCTGTCCTGAAAACAGATTTTGTGATGTTACCATAAAAATTCGTAAAAATAGCCAGAGAGGAATTTTGAGCTGACATTTTTTATGCATATGCCCCAGGTTATTATATAACTTTCGTTAGTTGAACACTTTTCGAGATGAGCAACAGAAGATTTTCAGAAAAATTGATCTTTACCTGCTATTCTGTTTTGATAGATTTCTGCACTATTTGCATTTGTCTCTTAAATCTCTTTCTTTTTGAGTTATTTGATCAAAGAGATTTTTGAAAGGTTGCTACAGTAGCTAATTCTTTAATAGATGTTTGATATTGTTGGAGATATGCCCAAGAGGCAATAATAAAGTGGTTATTATAATATCTTTGTGTTTATGATAAATGTTTGCATACCATGCTATAATTGTATTAACCGAAATATTGATACATGTGTGTTATGTAAACAACAAGGAGTACCTAGTAAGCCTCTTGTATAACTAGCTTATTGATTAATGGATGATCATGGTTTCGTGATCATGTACATTGGATGTTATTAATAACAAGGTTATGTCATTAGTTGAATGATATAATGGACGCACACCCAAATGAGCGTAGCATAAGATCAAGTCATTAAGTTCAATTTGCTATAAGCTTTCGATACATAGCTGCCTAAGTCCTTCGACCATGAGATCATGTAAATCACTTACACCGGAAGGGTACTTTGATTACATCAAACGCCATTGCGTAAATGGGTGGTTATAAATATGGGATTAAGTATTTGGAAAGTGTGAGTTGAGGCATATGGATCAATAGTGGGATTTGTCCATCCTGATGACGGATAGATATACTCTGGGCCGTCTCGGTGGAATGTCGTCTGATTAGCTTGCAAGCATATGATTGGATCATAAGTGATGACATACCACGGTACGAGTAAAGAGTACTTGTCGGTAACGAGGTTGAACAAGGTATGGAGATACCGATGATCGAACTCACAAGTAAAATATCGCGTGACAAAGGGAATCGGCATCGTATGTACATGGTTCAATCGATCACTAAGTCATCGTTGAATATGTGGGAGCCATTATGGATCTCCAGATCCCGCTATTGGTTATTGCTCGGAGAGGAGTCTCGACCATGTCTACATAGTTCGCGAACCGTAGGGTGACGCTCTTAAGGTTCGATGTTGCATAAGTAGATTCGGAATATGAGATGGAATCCGAAGTTTTTGTTCGGAGTCTCGGATGGGATCCAGGACATCACGAGGAGGTCCGGAATGGTCCGGAGAATAAGATTCATACAAGGGAAGTCATTTTCCGGGTTCGAGAAAAAGTCCGGTGTTTTGACCGGAGCTTCTAGAAGGTTCTAGAGGGCCAACAGTGGGCCCACCACCCCGGGAGAGGCCACATAGGCGCCACATGGCATGGTGGGTCCTTCCCACTATGACATGTGGGCCCAGGCCGGCCACCCTTAGAGATAAGATTTATCTCTAAATTTAAATGGTTTAAATCTAGAGATAAGATCTATCTCTAAAATAAAGTGTTTAAACGAAGAGATAAGGGGAAGGCTTGAGGGGGAAGAAAAGTCCCCCCCCTCATGCGCCGGCCAAGGAAGTGGTGGGCCCAGGGGGAACCCTAGGCCGACCCTCCCCCTATATAAAGAGGGGAGGGGTTGCGGCCACCACACCCATCCACAAACCCTAGCCGCCCCCTCTTCCTCCTCCATATGCAGGCTTAGGCGAAGCCCTGCAGTAATTCTTCTCCACCACCACCACCACGCCGTCGTCGCTGCTGGGATTCCGTGGAGATCTACCACACCTCCGCTGCCCGCTGGAACGGGGCGAGGAAGGGCTTCATCGACACCGTACGCGTGACCGAGTACGGAAGTGCTGCCGGATTGCAGCATCGGGACGATTGTCTACACCAACAACGAGATCTAATCTCGTAGGCTTTGGAAATCTTCGAGGGTTATTCTCATATCAATCTCTTTGCTTCGATCTTGTAGATTAGATCTTGGGTGTTCCATAGATTAGATCTTGGATTTATTCGTCTTTGCGGTAGGAAACTTTTTGTTTTCTATGCTACGAACCCCATCAGATATATGTTAGTACTGAACCAAGTGGATTTGTTCATTTGGATTGTACTAATGCTGCTAATAGAGGATTGTGTGATGTTTTGTATAAAGGAAGTTTTTCAAGTGTAGGGAGAGAAGAATGATGTGATGAGATGAAGAATGGACAAAAGCTCAAGCCTGGAGATGTCCCTGAACCCCAAGAAATATTCAAGAGGTAGAAGCGTCAAATCTTGAGGATGCCCAAGGCATCCCCTCTTCATCAACAAAGCAACAGGTCATCTCTCTATGCACTATATTTTTATTGCTTCATACGCTATGTGTTGTTCTTGGAGGGTCTTTTTTTTTGTTTTTTTTTGTTTGTTGTAGCATATGTTTGATCCTGGAACATTTGTTTTGAAGAAAGACCGCTCCGTCTTAATTGCATAGAACGCTCTAGTTTTGGCTGTTATTGTTCTGCGAGTGTTCTAGTTTTCTAGTACTGCGTTTAGCTCTTGCTCTTTCACTTGAATTTTGTTCAGAGCTCTTTAGAATTCTTTATTTGTCTATGATTAGCTCTCTGGTCCATATTGTATTTCATCTCTGAGAGTTATTTCAAATAAGTTGATTGGTGTTGGATACGAGTAAATATTTCATGACTATAGTGATGCAAAAGGAAGCTTGTCTAGACTGTGGCATAGACTTTGGCATGTAATGTTGGATGTTATTATTGTCATATGCTTAGTATTTATTGTTGTAGCATGACTTGTTTCAAATGGATGAGAGTGCATAATGTTTTATTGAAAGAATCATGTGTTGTTTCCATTATAAAAGCATAATATTGTGGTATTCTCCTTTGATGCTTTATTGGGTTGACTTGGCACATGCTTATACCATGTTATGACTATAACTAGTCAACTAAAGCCTCTATGATCATTTAGTTTTGACTTGTAATATCACTTTATGCTTTGATTGATAATGTTTCGTCGCTATGCATGATTATGGCCATTATTGCTCTCTTAGTTGGTCGCTCCCAGTCTTTTGCTAGCCTTCGCCTGTGCTGAGTATGATCTCTACTCGTGCATCCAACCACCATGAAACAAAGTTTGCCAATTGTGTCCACCATATCCACCTAGTAGCATTATTGCTAGTCCAAGTAATTCATCATGTTTTTATTTATCTTCCAAATTAAATTTTGGCATGAGAAAATTAGTCAGTAAAGCTCTCACGAACTTGATGGCGCATTTAATTTCTTGCACTTAATAAATTTGATCATTGTGCCTATCTTATGAAGTTTATATGTTTGCAAATTGCAAGTTGGGAGTTAGTAGAACCATGCTTTCATGGGGAACACTTTCGACATTGCACATATATTTAGTTTATGTCATGTTCTTTTGTTTATGGATGCCTGATACGTCTCAAACGTATCTATAATTTCTTATGTTCCATGCCACTTTATTGATGATATCTACATGTTTTATACACATTATATGTCATTATTATGCGTTTTCCGGAACTAACCTATTGACGAGATGCCGAAAGGCCAGTTGCTGTTTCTGTTTTTGGTTTCGAAATCCTAGTAACGAAATATTCTCGGAATCGGACGAAATCACCGCAAAAGTTCCTATTTTTCCGAAGCTTCACCGGAGGGGACGAGAGGGGAGCCAGGGGGCCCCACACCACACCCCGCGCGGGGGGCGCGCCCCCAGGGTGTGGGCACCCCGTGGCCCCTCCGACTCCCTCTCTTCGCCTATTTAGGCCTCTCGACCTAAAACCCCGACAGAGACCACGATACGGAGAAAAACCTTCCCGAGCCGCCGCCATCGCGAAATCAAGATTCGGGGACGAAGTCTCTGTCCGCACCTCGGAGCGGGGAATTGCCCGGAAGCCGTCTCCACCGCCATCTTCACCGCCATCGCTGTTCCCATGATGAGGAGGGAGTAGTTCTCCCCTGGGGCTGAGGGCTCTACCGTAGCTATGTGGTTAATCTCTCTCTGTACTCAATACAATGATCTCATGAGCTGCCTTACATGATTGAGATCCATATGATGAGCTTTGTATCGCTACTAGTTGTGTGCTACTCATGTGATGTTATTAAAGTAGTTCTATTCCTCCTACTTGGTGTAAAGGTGATTAGTGTGTGCACCCTGTGGTTCTTGTCGTAGGCTATGATCACGATCTCTTGTAGATTGTGGAGTTAATTATCATTATGATAGTATTGATGTGATCTATTCCTCCTTCATAGTGTGCACTATGTTAGTTCTTGGTTTATTTTGCAATGATCTATTATGCTCTAAGGTTACTTAAATATGAACATGGAATTGTGGAGCTTGTTAACTCCGGCATTGAGGGTTCGTGTAATCCTACGCAATGATGTTCATTATCAAACAAGAGTGTATGTAGCACATATGAGAAGAAGTATTTATTATGCGATCAATGTTGAGAGTGTCCACTAGTGAAAGTATGATCCCTAGGCCTTGTTTCCAATACTGAAAACACCGTTTACTTACTGTTTTGTTGCATGTTTACTCGCTGCCATATTTTATTCAGATTGCTATTACCACTCATATACATCCATATTACTTGTATTTCACTATCTCTTCGCCGAACTAGTGCACCTATACACCTGACAAGTGTATTTGGTGTGTTGGGGACACAAGAGACTTCTTGCTTTGTGATTACGGTTGCTTGAGAGGGATATCTTTGACCTCTTCCTCCCCGAGTTCGATAAACCTTGGGTGATCCACTTAAGGGAAACTTGCTGCTGTTCTACAAACCTCGCACTTGGAGGCCCAACACTGTCTACAAGAATAGAAGCACCCGTAGACATCAAGCACTTTTCTGGCGCCGTTGCGGGGAGGAAAGGTAAAAGGTACTCACACCGGTTCCAAGTAATAGTACTTTTCTGCGCCATTGTGTGTGTGCTCGAAGCTATTTCCTTTAGACTCTGCAATTGCATCTTTTTGTTTCTTGTTTTTATTTTCACTAGTTAGGCATAATGGAAAACAACAAAAAATTAGTGAGCTTTTTAATCTTTTTCCTGATTTAGAATTGTTTGATACAAAAATTAAAAAACCTATGGAACCTTATTTACATGATAGTACCAATGTTATTAGTATGAATGCAATTACTGCTAATGCTATGAAGAAGTCTAAGCTTGGGGAAGCTAGTTTACATAAAAATAATCTTTTTAGCTCCTCCGCTTTGGAAGAAATATTTTGCTCCGATAATGCTTTATCTCCCATATGCGATAACTCTAATGATGCTTCTGATACTTTAAATCCACCTGCTGAAAGTATTCCGTATAAAATACCTATGGAAATTATTGAACGTGTTATGGATAACCGCTATGAAGGGGATGGAACTGTCCATCCTAGGAATCATTTACTGTTTTTGCATGAATTATGCGGGTTATTCAAGTGTGCAGGTATTTCAATGGATGAAGTTAGAAAGAAATTATTTGTTATGTCGCTATCTGGTGAAGCGGCGCATTGGTATAAACTATTGAAGGACGGGCGCTCTCTTGATTGGAAGGATATTGTGCCTCTATTTTATTCCAAGTTCTATCCTCCAAGTGAAATTCACAAAGATCGAAACCATATATATAATTTTTGGCCTCATGATGGAGAGAGTATTGCCCAAGCATGGGAGAGATTGAAGACTTTAATGCTCAAATGCCCCAATCATGAGTTTCCAGGTAATATCATCATTGATAATTTCTATGCAAGACTTTCTTTTCAAGATAAGACCTTGCTGGATACTACTTGTTCTGGATCATTCACGAGCAATAAAGAAGAGTTTAAAAGGGACCTTCTTGATCGGATTAAGGAGAACGCTGAAGATTGGGAGAACGACAAAGGTAAAGAGTCAGGTATAAATTATGATTATGAATGCATTGAAACTTTTATGAATAATGATAAATTTCGAAATATGAGTGCTACTTATGGTCTTGACTCTCAAGTTGCTGCAAATCTTTATAAAGCCTTTGCTTCTCATTTAGAATTGCCTAAAAAGAATTTTGATAAGTATCATGAACCTTTTAAAGAGGCTTGCATGAAGAATGACATTGTTGTTAATGATTGCAATAAGCATGCTCAAACTCCTAAGAATGCTATTTCCTATAAGCATGTTAATTTTTGTGGAATACATAGACCTTGTGGAATTAATCAAATAGAAGATGAATATTGTATCCATCACAGAAATGAAAAAACTAGAAAGTGGTCTAGAGCTCTAGATGATCTTGGAGAAAAAGTGTGTGCCCTCTATCCTTTTATTTGTGAACTTTGCCATAGAGTTGGTCATTTTAATTTTCAATGTTCCTCCAATGATAATTCGAACCCCATAAGTGCTGCAAATTTGTATTGTGATGATGAAATTACTCCTAATCAGCATGATGAACTTACCTTATTTTTGAAGTGTGAAGAGTTATCAAGAAAAATTTCTTTGTTAAATATTAACGATCTTGATATTGATGATGTCCTGCATGGTTGTCTTTCTTATTGCATTAATAATAGCCATACAAATACTTACATACAAAATATTTTAGAAGATGACACCTTGCCAAAATATGATAGGACCGTGTGTTTTCAACTAATTAATGAAAAGGAGGGATCCTCCCAAGTTTCTTCTATTGTTTCTAAAAGTAAATTATGCGGACAAGACAAGCCACAAGCCTCTTCCTCCTAAAGAAGGGAACGAGGAGAAGGAGAAGAAGAAGAAGAAGAAGAAGGAACGAAGAAGAAGAAGAAGAAGAAGGAGAATAAAAAGAAAGAGGTAACGGTATCCCCGCGTGAACGAGATAACTCTAGGTAACCGTAAGTATGTTGCTCCTAATGATTATTGTGATAATGAATCTGAATACGATGATCTTCCTATGCCCTTTACATACATTAGCGATCATGATTTGAATGAGCACACTACCTTTGATATTGGAAATCTCTTTGGTACTGATTATGAAATTAATGATGATAGCATTATTCATGTCCCCTTAAACGATGATATTGAAAGCTCTAAGCTTGGGGATGTTGTGCTTGAAGATCCTATTTGAGACATCTACTTTTAGTGAAAATGATGATATTACATATTCAGGTTTAGATAATTGCTATAGAGATGTATATGACACATGTTACAATTATCCTTATGAAACTTGTCATAGTTATGATGGGCTTGCCAAAAACAATTCTTTTAATATGCAACTTGTTTACCATGTTCAAATTCTTGATAATAATCTTGCTCCAATTACTATTAATGAGAATAACTCTTCTTATGCCAAAATTAATGATACTTCTATGCATATGAACCATGATAAGAATGTTTTAAGTGACGGGTATATTGTGGATTTCATCAATGATGCTACTGAAAGTTATTATGAGAGAGGGAAATATGTTTATATGCATCTTAATAATATTAAGTTTCCCCTCTTTATGTTGAGAATCTTTAAGTTACTCGTGTTTTATCCTCTTATGCTTGTCACTTTGCTCTTCATGAATTCATTTGTGTATAATATTCTTTTGCATAGGAAGCATGTTAGGCTCAAATGTGTTTTGAATTGCCTCTTGAAGCTCTCTTTTTCTTCAAATACTATTTCTTGCGGGTGCATCACCAAAATTGCTGAGCCCATCTTAATGGCTATAAAGAAAGAACTTCTTGGGAGATAACCCATGTGTTATTTTGCTACAGTACTTTGTTTTATATTTGTGTCTTGGAAGTTGTTTACTACTGTAGCAACCTCTCCTTATCATGTTTTTGTGCCAAGTAAAGTTTCTATGTCAAAGTTGATGTTATATTTGGGATCGCTGCGCAGAAACAGCATTGCTGTCTGTCACGAATCTGGGCTCAGTTCTCTGTAGAAAATTCGAAAAATCTGCCAATTTACGAGCGTGATCCTCAGATATGTACGCAACTTTCATTAGTTTTGAGTTTTTCCATTTGAGCAAGTCTGGTGCCATCTTAAAATTCGTCTTTACGGACTGTTCTGTTTTTGACAGATTCTGCCTTTTATTTCGCATTGCCGCTTTTGTTAAGTTGAATGAGTTTCTTTGTTCCATTAACTTTCAGAAGTTATGTGCAATGTCCAGAAGTGAAAAGAATGTTTGTGTCACCTCTGAACATGTGAATTTTTGATTATGCACTAACCCTCTAATGAGTTTGCTTGAAGTTTGGTGTGAAGGAAGTTTTCAAGGGTCAAGAGAGGAGGATGATATACTACGATCAAGAAGAATGAAAAGTCTAAGCTTGGGGATGCCCGGTGGTTCATCCCTGCATATTTCAAGAAGACTCAAGCATCTAAGCTTGGGATGCCCAAGGCATCCCCTTCTTCATCGACAAAGTATCAGGTTCCTTCTCTTGAAACTATATTTTTATTCAGTCACATCTTGTGTTCTTTACTTGGAGCGTCGTATGCTTTTGTTTTTGTTTTTGTTTGAATAAATGATTGTTTGGGAGAGAGACACGCTCCGCTGGTTCGTATGAACACATGTGTTCTTAGCTTTTAATTTTCATGGCGAAGATTGAAACTGCTTCGTTAATTGTTATATGGTTGGAAACGGGAAATGCTACATGTAGTAATTGGTATAATGTCTTGAATAATGTGAAACTTGGCAATTGTTGTGCTCATATAGATCTTGTTTAAGCTCTTGCATCATGTACCTTGTACCCATTAATGAATAATTACATAGAGCTTGTTAAAATTTGGTTTGCATGATTGGTATCTCTAAGTCTAGATATTTTCTGGTTGAGGTGTTTGAACAACAAGGAGACGATGTAAAGTCTTATAATACTTACAATATGTTTATATGTGAGTCTTGCTGCACCATTTCATACTTGAGTTTGCTTCAAATAACCTTGCTAGCCTAAACCTTGTATCGAGAGGGAATACTTCTCATGCATCCAAATACTTGAGCCAATATTCATGCCATTTGTGTCCACCATACCTACCTACTACATGGTATTTCTCCGCCATTCCAAAGTAAATTGCTTGAGTGCTACCTTTAAACAATTCAAAAGTTATTACCTCTTATTTGTGTCAATGTTTTATAGCTCATGAGGAAGTATGTGGTGTTTATTTTTCAATCTTGTTGGGCAACTTTCACCAATGGACTAGTGGCTTCATCCGCTTATCCAATAATTTTGCAAAAAGAGCTGGCAATGGGATTCCCAGTCCCAAATTAATTAACAAAAATAGACACTCCTCCATGGTATGTGATTGTTGGACGGCACCCGAAGGATTCGGTTAGCCATGGCTTGAGAAAGCAAAGGTGGGGAGGAGTGTCATCATAATAAAACTAAAATAAAAAGGCACTCCTTCATGGTATGAGATTGTTGGCGGCACCCGAGGATTCGGTTAGCCATGGTTTGTGAAAGAAAGGTTGGAAGGAGTGCCACCCAAAAACAAAATAAAATGGGAGCCGCTCTTTGAAGGTTTGTTTGGCAAGGGGGTTAGAGTACCCGCTACCATTCGTTGACAACAACAAACACCTCTCAAAACTTTACTTTTATGCTCTCTATATGTTTTCAAAATCAAAGCTCTAGCACAAATATAGCAATCGATGCTTTCCTCTTTGAAGGACCATTCTTTTACCTTATTGTTGAGTCAGTTTACCTATTCTTTCTATCTTAGAAGCAAACACTTGTGTAAATTGTGTGCATTGATTCTTACATGTTTACCTATTGCACTTGTTATATTACTTTGTGTTGACAATTATCTATGAGATATACATGTTAAAGTTGAAAGCAACCGCTGAAACTTATATCTTCCTTTGTGTTGTTTCAAAGCCTTCTACTAAGAATTTATTGCTTATGAGTTAACTCTTATGCAAGACTTATTGATGCTTGGCTTGAAAGTATTATTCATGAAAAGTCTTTGTTATATGATTCATTTGTTTACTCATTATCCTCATCATTGCTTTGAATCTCTGCATTCATCTCATGTGCTTTACAATAGTATGATCAAGGGTATGATGGCATGTCACTTAAGAAATTATCATTTGTTATCGTTTTACCTGCTCGGGACGAGCAGAACTAAGCTTGGGGATGCTTGATACGTCTCAAACGTATCTATAATTTCTTATGTTCCATGCCACTTTATTGATGATATCTACATGTTTTATACACATTATATGTCATTATTATGCGTTTCCGAACTAACCTATTGACGAGATGCCGGCCGCTTGCTGTTTCTGTTTTTGGTTTCGTAAATCCTAGTAACGAAATATTCTCGGAATCGGACGAAATCACCGCAAAGTTCCTATTTTTCCCCCAGCACCGGAGGGGGACGAGAGGGGAGCCGGGGGCCCCACACCACACCCCGGCGGCAGGGGGCGCGCCCCTAGGGTGTGGGCACCCCGTGGCCCCTCCGACTCCCTCTCTTCGCCTATTTAGGCCTCTCTGACCTAAAAACCCCGACGAGACCACGATACGGAGAAAACCTTCCGAGCCGCCGCCATCGCGAAATCAAGATTCGGGGGACAGAAGTCTCTGTTCCGGCACCCTGCCGGAGCGGGGAATTGCCCCCCGAAGCCGTCTCCACCGCCATCTTCACCGCCATCGCTGTTCCCATGATGAGGAGGGAGTAGTTCTCCCTGGGGCTGAGGGCTCTACCGTAGCTATGTGGTTAATCTCTCTCGTACTCCAATACAATGATCTCATGAGCTGCCTTACATGATTGAGATCCATATGATGAGCTTTGTATCGCTACTAGTTGTGTGCTACTCATGTGATGTTATTAAAGTAGTTCTATTCCTCCTACTTGGTGTAAAGGTGATTAGTGTGTGCACCCTGTGGTTCTTGTCGTAGGCTATGATCACGATCTCTTGTAGATTGTGGAGTTAATTATCATTATGATAGTATTGATGTGATCTATTCCTCCTTCATAGTGTGCACTATGTTAGTTCTTGGTTTATTTTGCAATGATCTATTATGCTCTAAGGTTACTTAAATATGAACATGGAATTGTGGAGCTTGTTAACTCCGGCATTGAGGGTTCGTGTAATCCTACGCAATGATGTTCATTATCAAACAAGAGTGTATGTAGCACATATGAGAAGAAGTATTTATTATGCGATCAATGTTGAGAGTGTCCACTAGTGAAAGTATGATCCCTAGGCCTTGTTTCCAATACTGAAAACACCGTTTACTTACTGTTTTGTTGCATGTTTACTCGCTGCCATATTTTATTCAGATTGCTATTACCACTCATATACATCCATATTACTTGTATTTCACTATCTCTTCGCCGAACTAGTGCACCTATACACCTGACAAGTGTATTTGGTGTGTTGGGGACACAAGAGACTTCTTGCTTTGTGATTACAGGGTTGCTTGAGAGGGATATCTTTGACCTCTTCCTCCCTGAGTTCGATAAACCTTGGGTGATCCACTTAAGGGAAACTTGCTGCTGTTCTACAAACCTCTGCACTTGGAGGCCCAACACTGTCTACAAGAATAGAAGCACCCGTAGACATCAATGCCTAGCGGTGAGAAATAAAATGGAAACTTGTAAGTCCATGGAGTTTGTATATGAGTTAGAGAAACGCCTGAGCCGCTAATCTAAGCCATGCATCATTCATGGTGGAAATTTACAGCTAAACCATAGTGAGCATTCTATGTAGCATTTGCAATAAAAAGCTATACTCATATTAAATAAAATATTGTTGACATGCTCATTGTCTGTTTGTCTTGTCATTTTGGCATGGGATTGCTCTTACAAGAGTACCTCCATATCATCGGGCAAGAGGTACCCCGTTGGAGATTCTCAATGATACATGTCTACTTACAATAACAAGAACTTATTTGGGATCTAAGTTGAGTAGCATGAGGTTTAGGTACTCGCATTCAAGGGGCATGAGATTTTCAACTTGTGATTTGCAAGCACATAGCTCATTTTTTACTCACATTAACTTTAACCATTCAAGATGCTTACGATAGGGGCAATGAGAGCTCAAATCTAATAAGTACCATACTTTTTGGAAGGTTTATAAAACTTGTTTATCTTGCTTACTCAGCAAAGAGTCTCTCGTTTACTATTATGTTGAGTCTTCATCTTCTACTTTATGCACCAGCTAAGAGAGCATAATTTTAATTCCTAGTGCAATGTGCATAGTCCCAAAATTATTATTGATTGATTCATGATTGTGCTATTGCTTGCTCTCAAATTACTTGTATCAAGTCACCCTCTGAACTTGGAAGGTGTCCTAGCATTTATGTTTTGCTATTCCATAAAGGACATGTTGAGTACCACTTTGTTATGTTTACTCTATGCTCATAAATAAACAGTTGCTTTCAATGCACTATTATTCATGATCCTTTGTTTGAGTTACTCTTCATGTTATAACATAGTTGCTAAGTTCTATTGATTTATATCTATCATGCCTATGTTTAGAGTACTTTTATCGCAGCTCATAATGCTTTGCATGCTTGATCAAGATTGTGTTGGTTGCATGTCACCTCAAAAATTATCTTTGTTATCAGTTACCTACTTGAGGACGAGCAGGAGTTAAGCTTGGGGATGCTTGATACGTCTCAAACGTATCTATAATTTTTGATGCTCCATGCTTGTTTTACACCAATTCATATATGTTTTGCTTACACTTCGATGCACTTTTATATGATTTCCGGCACTAACCTATTAATAAGATGCCATAGTGGCAGTTCCCTGTTTTCTGCTGTTTTTGTATTTCAGAAAAATTGTACAGAAAATATTCTTGGAATTGGAAGAAACAAAAGCCGAAGTCAATATTTTACCGAAACGAAGACGAAGTCCAGAGGGGGTCGAAGAGGCGCCACAGGGCGGCCAGACCACCCCATGGCGCGGCCTGGGTGTGGCCCGCGCCTAGGGGTGGTGTGGCCCCCCAGGCACCCCACCGACCTAAATCCTCGCCTATTTATACATCTTCTCGGGAAAACCCTGGATACCCGAGCCTCCATCCACGAAAAGTTCCATCGTGGCCACCATCGCAGAACCCATCTCGGGGGGTTCTGAAGCTCTTCCCGGCACCTTGCCGGAGGGGAAATCATCGTCGAAGGCATCTACATCGCCATGCCCGCCTCCAAAGTGATGTTGTGTTTGCTGGGATCCGATGAATATTGTATACTATGTTGAGGTCGATTATATATTCATGTCAGATGTTATTTGTGATCTTGCATGCTCTCTGTTGCTAGTAGATACTCTGGCCAAGTAGATGCTTATGACTCCAAGAGGGGGTATTTATGCTAGATAGTAGGTTCATGCCTCTAGTAATCTGGGAGAGTGACAACTTCTAAGATTGTAGATGTGCTGTTGCTACTAGGGAGAAAACAACAATATTTTATCCAACGGTAATTCTATTGTTTACTTTACACACATTGCTTAATGCGATAATCTGTTGCTTGCAACCTAATACTGAAAGGGTTTCAGACGATAACCGGAAGGTGCATTATTAGTAATAGACGCAGTTGGATTACGGTCTATGTATTATGTTGTAATGCCCAATCAAATCTCATAGTAATCATCTTCTCATGTATGGTCGATAATCTGTCAATTGCCCAGCTGTAATTTGTTCACCCAACATTCTATTTATATTTATAGAGAGACACCTCTAGTGAACTGTGGACCCCGGTCCGTTTGTTTTACACTGATAAATTCAACCTCTGCAATCATGTTCTCTTTACTTTCTGCAATCTCGTTCTCTTAAATTACTGCAAACATCTCTTTCCACTCGATACGTCTAATCCTTTGTGTTCAGCAAACCGGTGGGATTGACAACCTCACTGTAAGTTGGGGAAAAGTACTTTGGTTGTGTTGTGTGCAGGTTCCACGTTGTTGCCGCGCCGGTAGTGCCCGCCACTGGTCAGCTAGCAACACCTTGAGAAGTCACGCCTTTCTCCTACTGGTTGATTAAACCTTGGTTTTTTACTGAGGTAAAACTTGCTGCTGTGTTCATCACACCTTCCTCTTGGGGTTTCCCAACCGCTTCGACAACAACTGCCAACAAGATTGTCTGGCGCCTTCACCGGAGCACCATCAGATTACAACCAAGTAAACAAAGGGGATCGGTGTTGGAGATGGTGTTGATGATGATGTTGTTGTAGATAGGTGTTGACGCCTTCAAGATTCAAGTTCCTTCTCCTTGAGTATGGTGGTTGATGACCCACAAGTATAGGGGGTGTATCGTAGTACTTTCGATAAATAAGAGTGTCGAACCCAACGAGGAGCAGAAGGTGTTGACAAACAGTTTTGATCAAGGATTCACTGTAAATACTAGCAAACAGGTTTTCAGGAGTTTTTGATATTGCAAATAAATAAAGTACGAGTAAATAAAAGATAGTAATAATAATTGCAGCGGGTGGCCCAATCCTTTATAGGGCAAAGGACAAACCGGTTGTTTTACTTATGATGTCTAAACGTTCCTGAGGACACACGGGAATTTCGTCAAGTGCTTTCGCTTCATGCAGCCGAATAATCTTTATCGTTTTGGTAGGTGTTGTGTGGGTGAACCTATGCTAATGCACTACCCCCAACTTTTACTAATGCATACTTGTGATTATACCCCTTGCAAGCATCCGCATCTACAATAAAGTAATTAAGATAAATCTAACCACAACCTTAAACTTTGAGATCCTACACTCCCTCATGCACTGGTGTCCCAACGGGGGTTTAGGTTTCTGTCACTCCAGCAACCCCACAATTAGTAGCCAAATGCACGATGCATTCTACTAGGCCCATAAAGGTGAAGTATCATGTAGTCGACGTTCACATGACACCACTAGAAGAATAGCACCACAACTTAAATATCAAACCATTAAATATTACTCAACATAATTCCACTACTAACATCTTGACTTCTCCCATGTCCTCAAGAACTAAACGAACTACTCACAAGACATCATATGGATCATAATCAGAGGTGATATAATGACGAATAACAATCTAGACATAAACCTTAATTCAATGGTTTCACTCAATAGCATCAACGACAAGGACTAATTAACACCAGGAAAGTTTCCCCTATGAACTAGACAAGATCAAACCCAAGATGTTACATCGGGACGGAGTGGACGGTGACGATTTCCTCCCTCCGGGAAGGAATTTCCCCAGCAGATTTTTGTGTGCCGAAGAGCTTTTCTCTCTCTGTGGTTTTCCGCCCCGTCGCAGCAGCGGAATATTTCCGTGTTCGTTCTCCCAGTCTTAGGGTTCTCGGGGGGATGAAATACGCATGTTTAATCATTACAGTCTCTTTACATTAGAGCTTATATTGTAGAAATCACATGTTCAATCATTACAGTCTCTTTACATTCATTGATAACTTTCAAAGTTATATTCATTCAGATAAAAGCATTGTGCTACACAAGGAAGGGTAAAAGATATGATTGAATACATCAACACACATAAATGGTTGGATCACAACAACTCAAATGCTGGCTTGAGATAGATGGGAATAGGTTTACTGACTCAACATAAAAGTAAAAGATAAGCCCTTCGCAGAGGGAAGCAGGGATCACTCATGTGCTAGAGCTTTTTGTTTTAAATGAATCAGAGTTATGAAAATGTAATTTTAAGAGTGGTGTATGTCTATGTCAATGAATGGTATTGAATGACCTATCATCCTTTCATGTTTAATGGCTTCAAGAGCGGCTCCCATAGAGAGAACAATAAAGTTCCTCTTCTCCTTTGTTTGAACAAGCTAAGTTCATGATTTCTCAAGCCCATAGTGTTAGGAGATTTATTTGATTATTTGTTTATTTTATATTTAGTGGGTTGGGCACCCGTTTGCCTGCTCTTTTTGCAATATTAGGGACTAGCACATTATGCATGCTAGTCAAGGTGTGAAGCCAAATAAACATGAAAGAGACAATAAAGCATCCAACGCTTCCTCATGAGCTAAAACAGGAGCACAAAACAGGTTTAGTAGTTTTTAAGGGTTTTAAAGGTAGCACACAAGCAATTTACTTGGAGTGGCGGTGAAATACCACAAATAGGTAGATATGGTGGACATAAATGACATGGATTTTTGGTTCAAAGTTTGGATGCACGAGAAGCATTTCCTCTCAGTACATGTCTTTGGCTAGCAAGGCTGGGTAGCAAGCATAAGAGTTGAGGGAAACAAACAAATATACATGTGATAGAAAACAATCATGCAATCTCCCTTGTAATTACTAACGATTTTAGCTTGAGAATACTAAGCTTATGAGCCAACAAGAAAGAAAGATAATGGAATAATGTATCTACATGTATTTCTCTCTTTTCTACTCAAGCCTCAAAGCATTGTTGCTACTAACCAATGCTAAGTTTGCCAAGACCAAGTAGATTTATTTGATGCTCCCAAAGTGATACCAATACTAATCAACAAGGTTAATCATATAACAAAAATTACAAACTAAAAGAAGGTGTGCAGAAAGTAAATGATAAAACTTCTCATTAATATTCCATAACGGCAACTCACACCAAGGGATACATAGATAATCGACTAAAGGAGAGATACTTCCACACTGCAAACTATCCTATATGATAATTCACTACTCATGATATGACTCTACTGAAAAGTAAAAAAGGTAAAAGATAATAGTGTGATACCGCGGCACTCGCCCAAGATTGGAACAAGCCAAGGGGATGCCAATACCAATGACGAATTACTCCTTCGGTGGTGGTGAATCCTTCTCATCATCGAACTTCCAAGGTAAAGGATCCCCATCAACAAAGGACGACCTGGTTTCCAATATCCTGAAACTGGCAGCAGAACTTATGCGTTTAAACCTAGTCTCATACTCACAGTTTTGATTTTGCACGTCATAGAGTTGTGCTTGTAATTTGTTGGTGGTCTCGTGGAGCGAGACAATATCATCCCAAAGCTTTGCAGTTTCCTTCTTGTGCTCGTCAATGAGTTCTGCATTTATCTTATGGATAATGTCCACCTCACGTTCTGCCATCTTGTATCTAAAGACTTCTTGCTCCAGCATTTCCATCCTAGCCTCCACACTTCCTTCTCCTTTAGGACCCCGAACATCTTCTACTTGCACCTTCCCATCCTTCAACAAGAACTCATTAGGATGCATTTTCAGCTCATTCATGTACGGGTTGACGACGTTCATGAAGGAGTTGTCTTTGGGTGATCCCGAAGAAAACATGATGGCTCTAAATCTGAGGATGAAATCTGGCAGAAACATATCGAGACGAAAACACGATGAGAAACATATATACGGACCTCAGGGGATCCGGAGGATTATATAGCAAAAAGTTTCATAACAAAAGGAAGGTACATGGCGAAACCGGGTCGGAGAGGAGCTCCGTGGCGCCCACACCATTCCTAGGCACGGCCCGGGGCTGGCCCGCGCCTAGGGGTGGTGTGGTGCCCTTGGGCACCGTCTCCTACCCGTTTTCGTCTCATATTTTTCATATTTAATAAAAACAATAAAAATATAAGCTGGAAAGCTTAGCGTGAACTTTTTCTTACTAAAATTGTTACCTATTCGAAAACGTACTCTGCAGTTTATTGGATTTGCTCCTTAATAAATTCTTCCAGAGTCACGACTTGAATAATATCAATATCTTCATTACAAGAATCTCCAGAAATATAATGTTTGAGTCTTTGCCCTTTCACCACCTGTGTAGTGTTATCTTTCAGTGAAGCAATTTTTATTGCACCGGAACGATACACCTCCTCAATAATAAAAGGTCCTTCCCATTTTGAGAGTAATTTCCCTGCAAAAAATCTGATACGAGACCTATACAATAGAACTTCCTCACCAACATGGAACTCTCTCTTAAGAATTCTCCTATCATGCCACCTCTTAACCTTCTCTTTAAAGAGTCTAGCATTTTCATAATCTTCATTCCTCCATTCATCTAGAGAACTTAAGTCAAGCAACCTTTTCTTACCAGCTAGTTTAAAGTCTCTATTCAGTTCTTTCACTGCCCAATAAGCTTTGTGTTCTAATTCTAAAGGTAAGTGACAGGGTTTTTCATAAATCATTTTTTAAGGAGACATACCCATAGGATTTTTGTAAGCAGTTCTATAAGCCCATAAAGCATCATTTAGCTTACTAGCCCAATTCTTCCCAGATTTATTAACAGTCTTTTGCAAGATAGATTTAATTTCTCTATTTGATAATTCTACTTGCCCACTTGTCTGGGGATGATAGGCTGAAGCAATCTTATGATTAACATCATATCTAGCAAGGGTCTTTCAAAAACCACCATGAATAAAATGAGAACCTCCATCAATCATAAGATATCTAGGCACACCAAACCTAGGGAAAATAACATCCTTAAGCATTTTTAACGAGGTCTCACCATCAGCACTCTTTATAGGTATGGATGCTACCCACTTAGTAACATAATCAACATCAACAAGTATATGAGTATAACCTTCTGAAGGAGGAAAATGGCCCATAAAGTCAAATCCCCAGCAGTCAAATGGTTCAATAACAAGAGAATAATTTATAGGCATTTCATTGCGTCTAGAAATATTACCAATTATTTGGCATTCATCACAAGATAAAATAAACTTTCTTGCATTGTTAAAAAGAGTAGGCCAATAAAAACCTAATTGTAGAACCTTTTGTGCAGTTCTATCTCCAGCATGATGTCCTCCATAAGAACTACCATGGCATTTTCTCAATATCTCTCGTTGCTCATATTCTAGAACACATCTTTGCATAATACCATCCACTCCTTCTTTATATAAGTGTGGGTCATCCCAAAAATAATGCCTCAAGTCATAAAAGAATTTCCTTCTTTGCTGAGTTGTAAATGTTGGAGGCAAGTACTTGGAAACAATAAAGTTAGCATAATCAACATACCAAGGACTCTCTTGCGAAGTTACTTTTATTGCAGCCAACTGTTCATTTGGAAAACAATCATTAATAACAGGAATAGGATCATAAGAAATGTTTTCCAATCTAGACAAATTATCAGCAACAGGATTTTCAGCACCCTTCCTATCTACAATATGCAGATCAAACTCTTGTAAAAACAGCACCCATCTAATAAGCCTAAGCTTAGCGTCTTTCTTTTCCATAAGGTACCTAATAGCAACATGATCAGTATGAATAGTAACTTTCGAATCAACAATATAAGGTCTAAACTTATCACAAGCAAAGACTACAGCTAGGAATTATTTTTCAGTAGTAGCATAATTCTTTTGAGCAGCATCAAGAGTCTTACTAGCATAATGAATAACATTCAACTTCTTATCTACTCGTTGTCCAAGAACAACACCTACTGCAAAATCACTAGCATCACACATAATTTTAAAGGGCAAATTCCAATCAGGTGGTTGAATAATAGGAGCAGTGGTTAAAGCCTTCTTTAGAGTTTCAAAAGCTTTCTTACAATCATCATAAAAAACAAAAGGTACATCCTTTTGGAGAAGATTAGTAAGAGGCTTTAAAATTTTAGAGAAATCCTTTATAAACCTCCTATACAAACCAGCAGGATCAATAATACTACGAATACCTTTAACATTCCTAGGACATGGCATTTTCTCAATTGCTTCAACTTTGGCTCTGTCGACTTCAATACCTCTTTCAGAAATTTTATGTCCAAGAACAATTCCTTCATTTACCATAAAGTGGCATTTCTCCCAATTAAGAACAAGATTAGTATCCTCACATCTCTGCAAAACTTTATCAAGATTGTGCAAACAATTATCAAAAGAAGTCTCATAGACGGAGAAATCGTCCATTAATACTTCCACAATTTATTCACAAAAATCATGAACAACAGATATGCATCTTTGAAACGTAGCACGAGCATTACACAAACCAAAAGGCATACGTCTATAAGTATAAGTTCCATAAGAATAAGTAAAAGTGGTTTTCTCTTGATCTTGCTTTTTAACAACAATTTGAGAAAACCTAGAATAACCATCAAGAAAACAAAAATGAGTTTTCTTAGACAACCTTTCTAACATTTGATCAATAAAAGGTAAAGGATAATGATCCTTCTTAGTAACTTTGTTAACTTTTCTAAAATCAATGCACATCCTATAACCAACTACTACTCTTTGAGGAATAAGCTCATTATTCTCATTAGGCACAACAGTAATTCCTCCTTTCTTAGGGACACAATGCACATGACTAACCCATCTACTATCAGCAATAGGATAAATAATACCAACATCAAGGAGTTGCAATACCTCATTTCTTTCCACATCCTTCATCTTAGGAATTAAACGGCGTTGATGTTAAACAACTGGCTTTGCATCAGGTTCCATATTAATAGCATGCTGACATATAGTAGGGGAGATCCCTTTCAAATCATCAAGAGTATATCCCGTAGCTCTGATGACCCACAAGTATAGGGGGTGTATCGTAGTATCTTCGATAAGTAAGAATGTCGATCCCAACGAGGAGCAGAAGGTGTTGACAAGCAGTTTCGATGAAGGATTCACAAATGCTCACAGACAAGTATTCAAGGGGTTTTGATGTAACAGATGAATAAAGTACGAGTAAGTAAAGTGCGAGAGAAATAATTGCAGCGAGTGGCCCAATCCTTTTTAGCACAAAGGACAAGCCGGTTTGTTTACTTATAATGACCAAACGTTCTTGAGGACACACGAGAATTTAGTCTAGTGCTTTCGCTTCATACAACTAATTAATCTTCATTGTTTTGATAAGTGTTGTGTGGGTGAACCTATGCTAATGCACCGCCTTTCCTAGGACTGATACATACTTGTGATTATACCCTTGCAAGCATCCGCAACTACAAGAAAGTAATTAAGATAAATAAACCACAGCCTTAAACTCTGAGATCCTGCGATCCCTCTGCATCGATATACCAACGGGGGCTCAGGTTTCTGTCACTCCGGCAACCCCGCAATTAGCAACCGAATACAAGATGCACTCCCCTAGGCCCATAAATGGTGAAGTATCGTGTAGTCGACGTTCACACGACACCACTAGAAGAATGACACCACAACTTAAATATCATAATATTGAATATTACTCAACCATAGTTCACTACTAACATTTAGACTTCACCCATGTCCTCAAGAACTAAACGAACTACTCACGAGACATCATATGGAATATGATCAGAGGTGATATGATGATGAATAACAATCTGAACATAAACCTTGGTTCAATGGTTTCACTCAATAGCATCAATAACAAGTAGAAATCAACACCGGGAGAGTTTCCCCTATCAAACAATCAAGATCCAACCCAAATCGTTACAGCGGTGACGAGGTGCAGCGGTGGAGATGGTGATGGTGATGATGATGATGACAATGGTGATGGAGATGATGTCCAGCTCGATGACGATGACGATGGCGTCGATTTCCCCTCCGGGAGGGAATTTCCCCGCCGGATTCCCCCGCCCGGAGAGCTCTTCTCTCGGTGTTCTCCGCCCCGCAGAGGCGGCTGTGACTCTTCGCGACGTACCCCGTGGCTTAGGTTTTCGGACGAAGAAGCGCGAAGGAGAGGCGGCCGAAGGGGGCTGTGGGCCCCCACAAGGCGGCGCGGTCAGGCCTGGGCCCGCCGCCGGGGGGGCCATGGTGGCTCCTCCCGGCTCCTCCTTTTGGTCCCTTCGTCTTCGGAAAAATAGGAATTTACGTGTAATTTCCTTCCACAGTTGATCTTCCGAAATATTGCGTTCTGACGGTGCTTTTTCCAGCAGAATCCTGGCTCCGGTGCTCGATCCTCCAATAATGATGAAACATGCAAAATAGATGAAATAACATAAGTATTATGTCCAAACATGAAATATATATATCAATGAATAACAACAAATTATGATATAAAATAGTGATGCAAAATGGACGTATCAACTCCCCCCAAGCTTAGACCTCGCTTGTCCCCAAGCGAAACTGAGCTCGATAAACAAGACCACATGTTTATGGAGTGAAGAGTCGATAAATAAAATACGGACAAGAAGCATCATATTGATTCACACAAGATATTCTAATACACATTCTCTTCATATAACTCAACTTGAAATAAGTAAAGAGAAATCACAAGTAAAGGTGCATAGGAAATCATAAATGGTTATGGCAACCTTTGTTCTTGGTCAGAGAACTACTAACGGATTGCTCTTATTTTATAAGCAAGGCTTTCATATTAGAATTTATATAGCAGGGCTTTCATTCTCAATCATAACAATCTCCTCATGATCATTGATAACTTTCAAAGTCATATTCATTCAGATAAAATTTGTACTAAACAAGAAAGTATAAAAGACATGATTAACTGAATCATAGCATAAATGGTTAGTTCACAACAACTCAATTGCTTGCTTGAGATAGAGGGAAATAGGTTTACTGACTCAACATAAAAGTAAAAGATAGGCCCTTCGCAGAGGGAAGCAGGGATTAAATCATGTGCTAGAGCTTTTCAAGTTTCGAAATCATATAAAGAGCATAAAAATTAGATTTTGAGCGGTGTTTGTTGTTGTCAACGAATGGTAGCGGGCACTCTAACCCCTTGCCAAACGAACCTTCCAAGAGCGGCTCCCATAAGGGACGGCATCTCTACCAGCAAGGTAGATCATCCCCCTTCTCTTTTGTTTACACATGTATTTTAGTTTTATTATGGATGACACCCCCCCAACCTTGGCTTTCTCAATCCATGGCTAACCGAACTCGGGTGCCTTCCAACATTCACATACCATGGAGGAGTGTCTATTGCAAAATTAAGTTGCTTACTGATAAATCAGGGCAAAACATGTGAAGAGAATTATTAATGAAAGTTATTAATTGGGGCTGGGAACCCCGTTGCCAGCTCTTATTGCAAAATTATTGGATAATCGGATGTGCCACTAGTCCATTGGTGAAAGTCCGCCCAACAAGATTGAAAGATAAAATACCACATACTTCCTCATGAGCTATAAAACATTGATACAATAAGGAGTAGTATAGTTTGAATTATTTAAAGGTAGCACATGAAGTATTTACTTGGAGTGGCGCAAAATACCACATAGTAGGTAGATATGGTGGACACAAATGGCATGGGTTTGGTCTAAGGTTATGGATGTATGAGAAGCATTCCCTCTCAATACAGGTCTTTGGCTAGCAAGGTTTGATAGCAAGCATAAAGGTTGAGGGAAACAAACAAATATACATATGATAGAAACAATCATGCATCTTTCTCATAAGCACAAGCAATTTTAACTTCAGAATACTAAACTCATTAACATAGAGATAATAGAGTAATATATCTAAATGTATTTCTCTCTTCTATTTAAACATCAAGATGTTGTTGCTATTGACCAATGCTAAGTTTGCCAAAACCAAATAGATTTACTTAATGCTCCCAAAGTGATATCAATACTAATGTCAAGAGCAATCATATGATGGAGATTGCAAACTAAAATAAGGTGTGCAAAAGGTAAATGATAAGACTTCTCATTAATATTCCATAACGATAACTCACACCAACGGATACATAGATAACCAACTAAGAGAGATACTTCCACATTGCAAACTATTCCATATGATAACTTCCCTACTCATGATATGACACTACTTGATAGTAAAAGATAAAGGTAGTGATGATGTGATACCGCGGCACTCCCCCAAGCTTGGAACAAACCAAGGGGATGCCAATACCGATGATGAATTACTCCTTCGGTGATGATGGCGAATCCTTGCCATCATCAGACTTCCAAGGAAGAGGCTCTCCATCAACAAAAGACATCTTGGTCTCCGGAAACCTGAAACTAGCAGCATGACTTATGCGTTTAAACCTGTTTTCATACTCACAGTTTTGATTATGAACATCATAGAGTTGAGCTTGGAGTTTGTTCGTGGTGTCGTGAAGTGAGAAGATATCGTCCCACAACTTTGCAGTCTCCCTCTTGTGTCCATCAATGAGTTCAGACACAATCTTGTGAAAGATGTCCACTTCACGCTCAGCCATCTTCTTGTAGTTGAAGACCTCCTGTTCCAGTTTCTCCATCCTGTCTTCCAAGCTCCCTTCTCCTTTAGGACCCTGGACATCTTTGATCTGCAACTCTCCATCTACGAGTAGCAATTCTTTGGGGTGCATCTTCAGCTCGTTCATGTACGGGTTGACGACGTCCTCGAAGAAGCTGTCCTTCTGAGTTCCCGACGAAGAGATGGTGGATCTAGATCCGAAGCCATCTGGCGAAAACAGCTCGAAACAAAACACGACGAGAAAACGATATACGGACCTCCGGGTCCGGGGATTATATAGCAAATATTTTTACGACAAAAGGAAGGTTCCAGGCCAAAACGAGTGGAAACGGGACGCCGAGGGCTGTCCCCATAGGGCGGCGCGGCCAGGGTGGGGCCCGCGCCGGCCTATGGTGACGGGCCCTCGCGCGTCTCTTCCACTCCGTTTCGATCCCGTAATTTTTCATATTTTCCAAAAACAGCGGAAATATTGTTCGGAAAGCTAAACGCGGACTTTTTATTACTAAAACTATTACCTATTCAAAGTCGGATTCTGCAGAACTGTCAATTTGATCTTTGATGAAAGCTTCCGGAGTTATCACTTGGATAATATCAATATCTTCATTATAAGAATCTCCAGAAATATAATGCTTGAGTCTTTGTCCATTCACTATTTGTGTGGCGTTACCTTCCAAAGAGCTAATTTTTATTGCTCCTGAACGATATACCTCCTCAATAACATATGGTCCTTCCCATTTTGAGAGTAATTTCCCTGCAAAGAATCTAAGACGAGACCGATACAATAAAACTTTATCTCCAACATTAAATTCTCTTTTAATAATTCTTCTATCATGCCACTTCTTAACTTTCTCCTTAAAAAGTTTAGCATTTTCATAAGCTTCACTTCTCCATTCATCTAAAGAACTCAATTGTAGCAATCTCTTTTTACCGGCAAGTTTGAAATCTTTATTAAGTTCCCTTACAGCCCAATAAGCTTTGTGCTCTAGTTCTAAAGGTAAATGACAAGCTTTTCCATAAACCATTTTATAAGGAGACATTCCCATAGGGTTTTTGTAAGCAGTTCTATAAGCCCACAATGCTTCCTTTAACTTACTAGCCCAATTCTTTCTAGATTTATTAACGTCTTTCCCAAAATAGATTTAATCTCTCTATTTGATAATTCTACTTGACCACTAGTTTGAGGGTGATAAGCGGAAGCAATTCTATGATTAATACCATACTTAGCAAGAGTTTTTCTAAAACCTCCATGAATAAAATGAGAACCTCCATCAGTCATAATATATCTAGGTACTCCAAATCTAGGAAAAATAATATCTAAAAGCATTTTTAAAGAGGTCTCACCATCAGCACTTTTTGTAGGTATAGCTTCTACCCATTTAGTAACATAATCAACACGACAAGTATATGAGTGTTACCTTCTGAAGAAGGGAAAGGACCCATGAAGTCGAATCCCCAACAATCAAATGGTTCAATAACAAGAGTATAATTCATAGGCATTTCATTGCGTCTAGAGATATTACCAACTCTTTGACATTCATCACAAGATAAGATAAACTTCCTTGCATCTTCGAAAAATGTTGGCCAATAAAAACCTGATTGTAGAACCTTTTGTGCGGTTCTATCTCCGGCGTGATGTCCTCCATAAGCACTACCATGACATTTACTCAATATCTCATGTTGTTCATATTCAGGAACACATCTTCGCATAATACCATCTACTCCTTCTTTATATAAGTGTGGGTCATCCCAAAAATAATGCCTCAAGTCATAAAAGAATTTCCTCCTTTGCTGAGCTGAAAAGGTTGGAGGCAAGTACTTGGATACAATAAAGTTAGCATAATCGGCATACCAAGGGCTATCTCGCGAGTTCACCTTTATTATAGCCAATTGTTCATTTGGAAAACTATCATTAACAGGAACAGGATCATAAGCAATATTTTCCAATCTAGACAAATTATCAGCAACAGGATTATCAGCACCTTTCCTATCTATAATATGTAAATCAAATTCTTACAAAAAAAGTACCCATCTAATAAGCCTTGGCTTAGCATCCTTCTTTGTCATAAGGTATCTAATTGCAGCATGATCAGTATGAATCGTGACTTTTGAATCAACAATATAAGATCTAAACTTGTCACAGGCAAAGACAGCTAACAATTCCTTTTCAGTTGTAGCATAATTTCTTTGAGCAGCATCAAGAGTCTTACTAGTATAATGAATAACATTTAATTTTTTATCTACTCGCTGTCCAAGAACAGCGCCTACAGCAAAATCACTAGCATCACACATAATTTCAAAAGGCAAATTCCAATCAGGAGGTTCAACTACAGGAGCAGTTGTTAAGGCTTTCTTTAGAGTTTCAAAAGCTTCCTTACAATCATCATCAAAAACAAAAGGTACATCTTTTTGAAGAAGATTAGTAAGAGGCTTTGAAATCTTGGAGAAATCTTTAATAAATCTCCTATAAAACCCAGCATGACCAAGAACACTACGAATACCTTTAACATCCCTCGGATAGGGCATCTTCTCAATTGCTTCAACTTTAGCTCTATCAACTTCAATACCTCTCTCGGAAATTTTATGTCCCAATACAATTCCTTCATTAACCATAAAGTGGCATTTCTCCCAATTAAGAACAAGGTTAGTTTCTTCACATCTCTGCAAAACTTTATCGAGGTTTCGCAAGCAATTATCAAAATAATTCCCATAGACAGAAAAATCATCCATGAACACCTCTACAATACTCTCGCAAAAGCCATGAAAAATAGCAGACATGCATCTTTGAAAAGTAGCAGGAGCATTACATAAACCAAAAGAAATACGCCTATAAGCATAAGTTCCATAAGGACAAGTGAAAGTGGTTTTCTCTTGATCTTTAGTTTTAACAGCAATTTGTGAAAACCCAGAATAACCATCAAGAAAGCAAAAGTGAGTATTTTTAGACAACCTTTCTAGCATTTGATCAATAAAAGGTAAAGGGTAATGATCTTTCTTAGTAACTTTATTAACTTTTCGAAAATCAATGCACATTCTATACCCTACAACTACTCTTTGAGGGATGAGCTCATCATTATCATTAGGCACAACAGTCATTCCTCCTTTCTTAGGAACACAATGCACAAGACTAACCCATCTACTATCAGCAATAGGATATATAATACCTGCTTCAAGAAGTTTTAATACGTCATTCCTTACCACCTCCTTCATTTTCGGAATTAGACGATGTTGATGTTCAACAACAGGCTTTGCATCATCTTCCATATTGATAGCATGTTGGCAAATAGAGGGAGAAATCCCCTTCAAATCATCAAGAGTGTAGCCAATAGCTCCTCGGTGTTTCTTCAATATTTCCAATAACCTTTCTTCCTCAATCTCTGAAAGCTTAGAACTAATAATAACAGGATATATTTTCTTATCATCAATATGAGCATATTTAAGATTATCAGGCAATGGTTTTAAATCGAAAACAGGATCTTCCTTTGGTGGTGGTGTTGTACCTAAATCTTCAACTGGCAAGTCATGTTTAAGGATAGGTTGACGAAAGAAAATTTCATCAAGTTCATTTCTTTCTTCCCTAAAGACTTCACTCTCACTATTCTCCAAATGTTGCTGCAAAGGATTAGTAGGAGCAAGAGCAATAGACGCACACTGTTCAACTCTAAAATCATTATTAGGCAAATCAGCTTTATAAGGAGTTTTGGAAAATTTAGAGAAATTAAACTCATAAGATTCACCAGCAAATTTAGTAACAATCTTTTCCTTCTTGCAATCTATAACAGCTCCACAAGTATTTAGAAATGGTCTACCAAAAATAATAGGACAATACTTACTAGCAGCAGAACCAAGTACCAAAAAGTCAGCAGGATATTTAATCTTACCACATAAAACTTCCACATCTCGAACAATACCAATTGGAGAGATAGTTTCTCTATTAGCAAGCCGAATAACCACATCAATATCTTCAAGTTCACAAGAACCAATTTCATGCATGATCTCCGTATAAAGCTCATAAGGAATAGCGCTAATACTTGCACCAATATCACATAAACCATAATAACAATGATCTCCAATTCTGACAAATAGCATAGGAACACTAGTTTTTCTAGACTTATTAGGGGGCGAAACAATATTAGAAGCATCTTCACAGAAAATAATATGACCATCTTCCACATTTTCAGTCACAAGATCTTTAACTATTGCAACAACAGGTTCAACCTTAATTTGTTCTTCGGGTTCTATAGGTTTCTTTTCACTTTTATTAACCGCACTAGATATAACAGAGTACTCTTTCATTTTAGCAGGAAAAGGAGTTTTTTCAATATAAGCTTCAGGAATAACATGATCAACAGTTTCAATCACTACACATTTGTTTACAGATGAATCAATTTTATCTTTATACGGTTCATGATACTTATCAAAATTCTTCTTAGGCAATTCATAATGAGAGGCAAAAGCTTTGTAAAGATTTGCAACAACTTGGGAATCAAGACCATAAGTAGCACTCATATTACGAAATTTATCAGTATCCATAAAAGCTTCAATGCATTTATAATCAAAGATTATACCTGACTCTCTATCTTTGTCGTTCTCCCATCCTTCAGTATTCTCCTGGATCCGATCAAGAAGGTCCCTTTTAAACTCTTCTTTGTTGCGTGTAAATGATCCAGAACAAGAAGTATCCAGCAAGGTCTTGTCTTGAAAAGAAAGTCTTGCATAGAAATTATCAATAATAACATTACCAGGAAGCTCATGAATGGGGCATTTGAGCATTAAAGACTTCAATCTCCCCCAAGCTTGGGCAATACTCTCTCCATCATGAGGCCAAAAATTGTATATGTGGTTCCGATCCTTGTGAATTTCACTTGGAGGATAGAATTTGGAATAAAATAAAGGCACAATGTCCTCCCAATCAAGAGAATCCCTATTCTTCAGCAATTTATATCAGTGCGCCGCTTTACCAGACAGCGATATAGAGAATAGTTTCTTTCTAACTTCATCCATAGCAATACCTGCACATTTGAATAACCCGCATAATTCATGTAAAAACAGTAAATGATCACCAGGATGAACAAATCCATCCCCTTCATAGCGGTTATCCATAACACGTTCAATAATTTTCATAGGTATTTTATACGGTATTACTTCCTCACCTGGCGCTTCATCCACTACCGTTGCAGTAGTAGTAGATTTCCCAAATAGAAATTAAAGAGAAGATCTCTCCATAATGACTTATAGCAGCAGGCAGAAATAAAATCAGCACAAACAGTAAAGGTTTTCCTTACCAATTCCACTTACCAATAGCGCTTCACTCCCCGGCAACGGCGCCAGAAAATAGTCTTGATGACCCACAAGTATAGGGGTGTATCGTAGTATCTTCGATAAGTAAGAATGTCGATCCCAACGAGGAGCAGAAGGTGTTGACAAGCGGTTTCGATGAAGGATTCACTGTAAATGCTCACAGACAAGTATTCAACGGGTTTTGATGTAACAGATGAATAAAGTACGAGTAAGTAAAGTGCGAGAGAAATAATTGCAGCGAGTGGCCCAATCCTTTTTAGCACAAAGGACAAGCCGGTTTGTTTACTTATAATGACCAAACGTTCTTGAGGACACACGGGAATTTAGTATAGTGCTTTCGCTTCATACAGCTAATTAATCTTCATTGTTTTGATAAGTGTTGTGTGGGTGAACCTATGCTAATGCACCGCCCTTCCTAGGACTAATACATACTTGTGATTATACCCCTTGCAAGCATCCGCAACTACAAGAAAGTAATTAAGATAAATCTAACCACAGCCTTAAACTCTGAGATCCTGCGATCCCTCTTGCATCGATATACCAACGGGGCTCAGGTTTCTGTCACTCCGGCAACCCCGCAATTAGTAACCGAATACAAGATGCACTCCCCTAGGCCCATAAATGGTGAAGTATCGTGTAGTCGACGTTCACACGACACCACTAGAAGAATGACACCACAACTTAAATATCATAACATTGAATATTACTCAACCATAGTTCACTACTAACATTTAGACTTCACCCATGTCCTCAAGAACTAAACGAACTACTCACGAGACATCATATGGAATATGATCAGAGGTGATATGATGATGAATAACAATCTGAACATAAACCTTGGTTCAATGGTTTCACTCAATAGCATCAATAACAAGTAGAAATCAACACCGGGAGAGTTTCCCCTATCAAACAATCAAGATCCAACCCAAATCGTTACAGCGGTGACGAGGTGCAGCGGTGGAGATGGCGGTGATGATGATGATGATGATGACAATGGTGATGGAGATGATGTCCAGCTCGATGACGATGACGATGGCGTCGATTTCCCCCTCCGGGAGGGAATTTCCCGGCGGATTCCTGCCCGCCGGAGAGCTCTTTCTCTCTGGTGTTCTCCGCCCGCAGAGGCGGCTGTGACTCTTCGCGACGTACCCCCTGTGGCTTAGGTTTTCGGGACGAAGAAGTACGCGAAGGAGAGGCGGCGAGAGGGGCTGTGGGCCCCCTCCACACAAGGCGGCGCGGCAGGCCTGGCCAGCGCCGGCCTATGGGGGGCCATGGTGGCTCCTCCCGGCTCCTCCTTTTGGCTCCCTTCGTCTTCTGGAAAAATAGGAATTTACGTGTAATTTCCTTCCACAGTTGATCTTCCGAAATATTGCGTTCCGACGGTGCCAATCCTGGCTCCGGTGCTCGATCCTCCAATAATGATGAAACATGCAAATTAGATGAAATAACATAAGTATTATGTCCAAACATGATATATATCAATGAATAACAGCAAATTATGATATAAAATAGTGATGCAAAATGGACGTATCAAGCTCCTCGGTGTTTCTTCAATACTTCCAATAACCTTTCCTCTTTCCTACCCTGAAAGTTTAGAACTAATAATAACAGGATATATTTTCTTATCATCAATATAAGCATATTTAAGATCATTAGGTAAAGGTTTTTAATCGAAAACAGGATCCTCTTTGGGTGGTAGTGTGGTATCTAAGTCTTCCATAGGTAAATTGTGCTTAAGCATCTCTGGTTGACGAAGAAGAATCTTGTCAATCTCATTTCTTTCCTCCATAAAGGTTTCACTTTTGTGGTCCTCCATATATTGCTGCAAAGCATTGTTAGGAGCAAGAGCAATAGAGGCAAGTTGTTCAACTCTAAAATCTTCATTAAGAAATTCAGTTTTATAAGGAGCTTTGGCAAACTTAGAAAAATTAAACTCATAAGACTCTCCATCAAATTTAATAAGATTTTTCTCCTTCTTACAATCTATAATAGCTCCACAAGTGTCCAAGAAAGTTCTATCAAAAATGATAGGACAAGTCTTACTAGCAGCTGAACCAAGTACTAGAAAATCAGCAGGATATTTAGTCTTATCACATAAAACTTCCACACCTCTAACAATACCAATTGGAGAGATAGTCTCTCTATTAGCAAGCTGAATAACTGATACGTCTCCAACGTATCCATAATTTCTGATGTTCCATGCTTGTTTTATGACAATACCTACATGTTTTGTTCACACTTTATATCGTTTTGATGCATTTTCCGGAACTAACCTATTGACGAGATGCGAAGTGCCAGTTCCTTTTTCTGTTTTTGGTTTCAGAAATCCTAGTAAGGAGATATTCTCGGAATTGCACGAAATCAACGCCCAATCTTATTTTTGCGACGCTTCCAGAACCGAGAGGCACCAGAGGGGACCCAGGGGGGCCCACCCCACAGGGCGGCGCGGCCTAGGGCCTGGGCGCGCCCCCTATGGTCTGGTGGCCCCAGGCCCCCTCCGAGGCTGCCCTTTCGCCTATATAAAGCCCCTGATGTGAAAACCCTAAAAACATAAGCCACGATACAAGAAAAGTTCCGAGCCGCCATCGCGAAGCCAAGATCGGGGACAGAGTCTCTGTTCCGGCACGCCGCCGGGGAAGTGCCCCCGAAGGCTTCTCCATCGACACCACCGCCATCTCCATCAACGCTGCTGCTCCCATGATGAGGAGGGAGTAGTTCTCCCTCGAGGCTGAGGGCTGTACCGGTAGCTATGTGGTTAATCTCTTTCTCTGTACTCCAATACAATGATCTCATGAATTGCTTTGCATAATTGAGATCCATATGATGAGCTCTGTATTGCTACTAGTTTATGTGCTACTCATGTGATGTTATTAAAGTAGTCTGTTCCTCCTGCATGGTGTAAAGGTGCTAGTGTGTGCACCATGTGGTTCTTGTCGTAGGATATGATTATGATCTCTTGTAGGTTGTGGAGTTAATTATCATTATGATAGTATTGATGTGATCTATTCCTCCTTCCATAGCGTAATGTGGACAGTGTGTATGCTATGTTAGTTCTCGGTTTATTTTGCAATGATCTATTATGCTCTAAGGTTACTTAAATATGAATGCCGAATGTTGTGGCGCTTGTTAACTCCGGCTTGAGGGAGCTCTTGTAGCCCTACACAACGACTGGTGTTTGTCATCCAACAAAAGAGTGTATGTAGCACAAATGAGAAGAAGTTATTTATTATGCGATCAATGTTGAGAGTGTCCACTAGTGAAAGTATGATCCCTAGGCCTTGTTTCCAATACCGCAAACACCGCTTACTGTTCTACTACATGTTTACTCGCTGCCATATTTATTTCAGATTGTTATTACCACTCATATACATCCATACTACTTGTATTTCACTATCTCTTCGCGAACTAGTGCACCTATACATCTGACAAGTGTATTAGGTGTGTTGGGGACACAAGAGACTTCTTGTATCGTGATTGCAGGGTTGCTTGAGAGGGATATCTTTGACCTCTTCCTCCCGAGTTCGATAAACCTTGGGTGATCCACTTAAGGGAAAACTTGCTGCTGTTCTACAAACCTCTGCTCTTGGAGGCCCAACACTGTCTACAGGAAAAGAAGCGTGAGTAGACATCAAGATATTTTCTGGCGCCGTTGCCGGGGACGAATCAAGACACTCCATCAAGCCCGTCAACCGCCATCAAACCTCCCACGTCAACCACGCGCCAGTTGTGGACAGCAAGCTATTTTCTGGCGCCGTTGCCGGGGAGGAAAGGTAAAAGGCACTCATACTTCGGTCCCAGGTAACTAAGTTATTTTCTGTTGCCGTTGTAAGTGCTCGAAGCTATTTCCTTTAGATCCTGCAATTGCATCTTTTGGTTTCTTGTTTACACTAGTTAGGCATAATGGAAAGCAACAGTGAGCTTCTTATTCTATTTCCTGAGTTAAGACATGGATTGTTTGCTGCGAAAATTAAAAAACCTATGGAATCTTATTTGCATGCTAGTAGCAATGATATTAGTATGAACGCTTTGAACACCATTGTTGTTAATGATATGGAAAATTCTAAGCTTGGGGAAGCTGGTTTTGATGAGCATGATATTTTTAGTCCCCCAAGCATTGAGGAGAAAATTTTCTTTGATGATACTTTGCCTCCTATTTATGATGATTATAATGATAGTGGTCTTTTGGTGCCGCCTACTATGGAGAGTAAATTTTATTATGATTATACTATGCCTCCTACACTTGATGAGAATGATAATGATAGCTACTTTGTTGAATTTGCTCCCACTACAACTAATAAAATTGATTATGCTTATGTGGAGAGTAATAATTTTATGCATATGGCTCATGACAAGAATGTTTTATGTGATAGTTATATTGTTGAGTTTGTTCATGATGCTACTGAAAGTTATTATGAGAGAGGGAAACATGGTTATATGCATCTTAATAATATTAAGTTTCCCCTCTTTATGTTGAGAATCTTGAAATTGCGCTTGTGTTGCTTTTCTATGCTTGCCACTTTGTTCTTCATGAATTTATTTGTGTACAAGATTCCTTTTCATAGGAAGTGGGTTAGGCTTAAATGTGTTTTGAATTTGCTTCTTGATGTTCTCTTTTGCTTCAACTCTTATTTCTTGCGAGAGCATCATTAAAATTGCTGAGCCCATCTTAATGGCTATAAAGAAAGAACTTCTTGGGAGATAACCCATGTGTTTATTTTACTACAGCAATTTTTGTTTTGTTGAGTCTTGGAAGTTGTTTACTACTGTAGCAACCTCTCCTTATCATGTTTTTTTGCCAAGTAAAGTCTCTATGGTAAAGTTGATGCTAGATTTGGATTGCTGCGTAGAAACAGATTTGCTGTGTCACGATTCGCGCAGAAGTCTCTGTAGGTAACTCAGAAAAATCTGCAAATTTACGTGCGTGATCCTCAGATATGTACGCAACTTTCATTAGTTTTGAGTTTTTCCATCTGAGCAAGTTAAGTGCCCCTGCAAAATTCGTCTTTACGGACTGTTCTGTTTTTGACAGATTCTGCCTTTATTTCGCATTGCCGCTTTTGCTATGTTGAATGAGTTTCTTTGTTCCATTAACTTTCAGAAGCTTTGTGCAATGTCCAGAAGTGTTAAGAATGATTGTGTCACCTCTGAACATGTGAATTTTGATTATTGACTAACCCTCTAATGAGTTTGCTTGAAGTTTGGTGTGGAGGAAGTTTTCAAGGGTCAAGAGAGGAGGATGATATATGATCAAGAAGAGTGAAAAGCCTAAGCTTGGGGATGCCCCGTGGTTCATCCCTGCATATTTCAAGAAGACTCAAGCGTCTAAGCTTGGGGATGCCCAAGGCATCCCTTCTTCATCAACTTATCAGGTTTCTTCTATTGAAACTATATTTTTATTCCGTCACATCTTATGTACTTTACTTGGAGTGTCTGTGTGCTTTTATTTTTGTTTTGTTATTTTCATTCTCTGAATAAATTCATGCTCATGTGGGAGAGAGACACGCTCCGCTTTTTCATATGAACACTAGTGTTCTTCATTTTTGCTTTTAATGTTCAAGGGCGAAAGTTGATCGCTTCACTTGTTGCTATTTGGTTGGAATCAGAAAATGCTTCATATGGTCTTGAATAATTTGATACTTGGCAAATGTTTTGAGCTCTCATAGATCATGTTTAAGCTCTTGCATCATGTAGTTTAAATCTAGTAATGAAGAACTACTGTAGAGCTTGTTGAAATTTGGTTTGCATGATTGGTCTCTCTAAGGTCTAGATATTTTCGGTAAAAGTGTTTGAGCAACAAGGAAGACAGTGTAGAGTCTTATAATGCTTTCAATATGTTCTTATGTAAGTTTTGTTGTACCGGTTTATACTTGTGTTTGCTTCAAACAACCTTGCTAGCCAAAGCCTTGTATTGAGAGGAAATGCTTCTCGTGCATCCAAAAACCTTGAGCCAAAACCTATGCCATTTGTGTCCACCATATCTACCTACTATGTGGTATTTCCTGCCATTCCAAGTAAATACTTCATGTGCTACCTTTAAACAATTCAAAAGCTATTATCTCTTATTTGTGTCAATGTTTTATAGCTCATGAGGAAGTATGTGGTGTTTTATCTTTCGATCTTGTCATTTACTTTTGACAGACTTTCACAATGGACTAGTGGCTTCATCCGCTTATCCAATAATTTTGCAAAAAGAGCTGGCAATGGGGTTCCCAGCCCCAATTAATTAACTTGCATTAATAATTCTCTTCACATGTTTTGCTCTGATATATCAGTAAGCAACTTAAATTTGCAAATAGACACTCCTTCATGGTATGTGAATGTTGGAAGGCACCCGAGAATTCGGTTAGCCATGGCTTGTGTAAGCAAAAGGTTGGGGGAGTGTCATCTAATAAGTAAAACTAAAGTACATGTGTAAACAAAAGAGAAGAGGGATGATCTACCTTGCTGGTAGAGATAACGTCCTTCATGGGAGCCGCTCTTGAAAGTCTGGTTGATAAGGTAGTTAGAGTACCCATTACCATTCGTTGACAACAACAAACACCTCTCAAAACTTTACTTTTATGCTCTCTATATGATTTCAAAACTTGAAAAGCTCTAGCACATGATTTAATCCCGCTTCCCTCTGCGAAGGGCCTATCTTTTACTTTATGTTGAGTCAGTTTACCTATTTCCTTCCATCTTAGAAGCAAACACTTGTGTCAACTGTGCATTGATTCTTACATACTTGCTTATTTGCATTCATCATATTACTCTGTGTTGACAATTATCCATGAGATATGCATGTTGAAAGTTGAAAGCAACTGCTGAAACTTATATCTTCCTTTGTGTTGCTTCGATGCCTCTACTTTGAATTTATTGCTTTATGAGTTAACTCTTATGCAAGACTTTTGATGCTTGTCTTGAAAGTACTATTCATGAAAAGTTTAGCTATATGTTATCTATTTGTTTGAATAACTCCATACATGTCATATGCTTTACAATAATGTTGATCAAGATTATGATGGTAGCATGTCACTTCAGAAATTATTTGTGTTATCGTTTACCTACTCGAGGGCGAGTAGGAACTAAGCTTGGGGATGCTTGATACGTCTCCAACGTATCCATAATTTCGATGTTCCATGCTTGTTTTATGACAATACCTACATGTTTTGTTCACACTTTATATCGTTTTGATGCATTTTCCGGAACTAACCTATTGACGAGATGCCGAAGTGCCGTTCCTGTTTTCTGCTGTTTTTGGTTTCAGAAATCCTAGTAAGGAAATATTCTCGGAATTGCACGAAATCAACGCCCAGTATCTTATTTTTGCACGAAGCTTCCAGAACACCCGAGAGGCACCAGAGGGGACCCAGGGGGCCCCCCTGGCGGCGCGGCTAGGGCGGCGCCCCTATGGTCCGTGGCCCCAGCCCCTCCGAGGCTGCCCTTTCGCCTATATAAAGCCCCTGACGTGAAAACCCTAAAAACATAAGCCACGATACGAGAAAAGTTCCAGAGCCGCCGCCATCGCGAAGCCAAGATCTGGGGGACAGGAGTCTCTGTTCCGGCACGCCGCCGGGACGGGGAAGTGCCCCGGAAGGCTTCTCCATCGACACCACCGCCATCTCCATCAACGCTGCTGCTCCCATGATGAGGAGGGAGTAGTTCTCCCTCGAGGCTGAGGGCTGTACCGGTAGCTATTGAAGGAGATATGCCCTAGAGGCAATAATAAAGTGGTTATTATTTATATCTTTATGTTTATGATAAATGTTTATATATCATGCTATAATTGTATTAACCGAAACATTAGTACATGTGTGATATGTAGACAACAAAGAAGTCCCTAGTATGCCTCTTAACTAGCTTGTTAATTAATAGATGATTAGTTTCATAATCATGAACATTGGATGTTATTAATAACAAGATTATATCATTATATGAATGATGTAATGGACACACCCAATTAAGCGTAGCATAAGATCTCGTCATTAAGTTATTTGCTATAAGCTTTCGATACATAGTTACCTAGTCCTTATGACCATGAGATCATGTAAATCACTTATACCGGAAAGGTACTTTGATTACATCAAACGCCACTGCGTAAATGGGTGGTTATAAAGGTGGGATTAAGTATCCGGAAAGTATGAGTTGAGGCATATGGATCAACAGTGGGATTTGTCCATCCGATGACGGATAGATATACTCTGGGCCCTCTCGGTGGAATGTCGTCTAATGTCTTGCAAGCATATGAATAAGTTCATAAGAGACCACATACCACGGTACGAGTAAAGAGTACTTGTCGGAGACGAGGTTGAACAAGGTATAGAGATACCGAAGATCAAACCTCGGACAAGTAAAATATCGCGTGACAAAAGGAATTGGTATCGTATGTGAATGGTTCATTCGATCACTAAAGTCATCGTTGAATATGTGGGAGCCATTATGGATCTCCAGATCCCGCTATTGGTTATTGGTCGGAGTGAGTACTCAACCATGTCCACATAGTTCACGAACCGTAGGGTGACACACTTAAAGTTGGATGTTGAAATGGTAGAACTTGAAAATGGAATGGAGTTCGAATATTTGTTCGGAGTCTCGGATAGGATCCCGGACATCACGAGGAGTTCCGGAATGGTCCGGAGAATAAGATTCATATATAGGATGTCATTTTATGTGTTTGAAAATGATCCGGTGCATTTATGGAAGGTTCTAGAAGGTTCTAGAAAAGTCCGGAAGAAAGTCACTTTGGAAGGCGGAGTCCCCAAGGGACTCCACCACCATGGCCGGCCAACCCTAGGGGTGGAGTCCCAGGTGGACTCCACCTAAGGTGGCCGGCCACCCCCTCCCAAGGGAAAGTGGGAATCCCACCTCTAGTGGGAGTCCTAGCTTGGGTAGGTTTCATGTCATATGGAAGGTTTTGGTTTGGGGTCTTATTCGAAGACTTGTAGACCAACTCTTGGGTGTTCCACCTATATAATGAGGGCCAAGGGGAGGGGGCCGGCCACCACACCAAAGCCATAGCTTGGCCGCACCCCTTAGTGGCCGGCCACCCCCTCCCCAAACCCTAGCGGTCTCTCTCCTCCACCACATCCCGCACGCTTAAGCGAAGCTCCGCCGGATTTCTCCACCACCACCGACACCACGCCGTCGTGCTGTCGGATTCAAGAGGAGCTACTACTTCCGCTGCCCGCTGGAACGGGGAGGTGGACGTCGTCTTCATCAACAACCGAACGTGTGACCGAGTACGGAGGTGCTGCCCGTTCGTGGCGCCGGAACCGATCGTGATCAAGATCTTCTACGCGCTTTTGCAAGCGGCAAGTGATCGTCTACCGCAGCAATAAGAGCCTACTCTTATAGGCTTTGGAATCTCTTCAAGGGTTAGTCTTGATCATCCCCTCGTTGCTACCGTCTTCTAGATTGCATCTTGGCTTGGATTGCGTGTTCGCGATAGGAAAATTTTTGTTTTCTATGCTACGTTATCCTACAGTGGTATCAGAGCCGTGTCTATGCATAGATGGTTGCACGAGTAGAACACAATGGTTTGTGGGCGTTGATGCTCTTGTTATCTTTAGTTGAGTACTTTGCATCTTTGTGGCATAGTGGGATGAAGCGGCTCGGGCTAACTTTACATGACCGCGTTCATGAGATTTGCTCCACGCTTGACATGCAACTTGTATTGCATAAGTGGCTTTGCGGGTGTCTGTCTCTCCTACTATAGTGAAGATTCAATTTACTCTTCTATTGAAAACACTAGTATCACCGTTGTGGTTCATGTTCGTAGGTAGATTGGATCTTACTCGAAAACCCTAAACCACGTAAAATATGCAAACCAAATTAGAGAACGTCTAACTTGTTTTTGCAGGGTTTGGTGATGTGATATGGCCATAATGTGATGATGAATATGTATGAGATGATCATTATTGTATTGTGGCAACCGGCAGGAGCCTTATGGTTGTCTTTAAATTTCATGTTGAGTAGTATTTCAAAATAGTTGTAATAGTTGCTACATGGAGGACGATCATGAAGACGGCGCCATTGACCTTGGTGCTTCGCCGATGATGATGGAGATCATGCCCGAAGATGATGGAGATCATGTCCGTGCTTTGGAGATGAAGATCAAAGGCGCAAAGACAAAAAGGGCCATATCATATCACATATGAACTGCATGTGATGTTAATCCTTTTATGCATCTTATTTTGCTTAGATCGCGACGGTAGCATTATAAGATGATCCCTCTCACTAAAATCTCAAGATAATAAAGTGTTCATCCTTAGTAGCACCGTTATCAAGTCTTGTCGTTTCGAAGCATCTCGTGATGATCGGGTGTGATAGATTCAATAAGTACATACAACGGGTGCAAGACAGTTTTGCACATGCGGATACTAAGGTGGCCTTGACGAGCCTAGCATGTACAGACATGGTCTCGGAACACGTGATACCGAAAGGTAGAGCATGAATCATATGATTGATATGATGAACACTTTGAGTGTTCGCCATTGAAATCACACCTTTTCTCGTGATGATCGGGTTTAGGTGCGGTAGATTTGGTTCGTGTGATCACTAAGACAATGCGAGGGATATTGTTTTGAGTGGGAGTTCACCTAGATTTTAATTATGTAGAATTAAAATTTGAACTCAATTTATCATAAACATAGTCTGAGTAGTATTTTGAATTAATTTTGTAGTATTGGCATCCGTTTTCTACCATGCGCTAGTCTTATTATTGAGATAGAAATACTGTTAAAATCTGATAAGAAACTTTACGGATTGGTACCGTATTGTTAAAGAATCAAGAATTGATTAAGTCCTATTGCAAACTTTTAGTAAACCTCACATTGTTGATTCAAAGAGCTATGGTTTCAATTAGTACCTAAAGTTATCTTGTCTCCGTGAAACTTGAAGTTCAAATCTGTTTGAAAAGTAAGGAGCTGAAAATTTAGTTTTCAGAAATAATCAAGGTATGAGATATATGTGATATCTAAGACCTTTATTGCAAGATGATAGAATATAATCTAGTGAGACTACATAAACTCATAAGTTTTATGGGAATGTACGAAGGTTGAAGACGCCCGGCGTCCCAATCCTCCAACTATTGGGGCACTAACGATATTCGCATATCCATGAAGTGATCGTCCTTAGTATGCACCGTTGCTAAGACTCGTCGTTTCGAAGCATCTCGTGATGATCGGGTGTTATAGATTCCACGAGTGCATACAACGGGTGCAAGCCAGATTTGCACATGCGAATACTAAAGTTAAACTTTACGAGCCTAGCATGTACAGACATGGTCTCAGAAAGTCGTCATGATATGATAAATAAAATTATGAGTGAAATTGTTCATCATATTACAAAGTTACTAATAGTGAAATCTGGAACACTTGTCATATGATGATCAACTTTAAAGTAAGAACCTCAAGGTTATTGGTATTTGACCAACAAACCTAGAAGTTATTGAAGGTGAAGTGTTTTCTGAGAATGAGGAAAACTAAAAGAGAAACTACAAAAGATATTTTGGCAGAAAGAAAGAAAAGACTAGAAAGTCTAGCTCAGGTGTATATACATGATATACATGTTATGGATGTATTCCTTGTTTTGTCACATAATGAAATTCTTGGGTATTTGTACCAGATTGGTTGGTATGAGATGTCATACAATACAACGCAATACAAGAATACGATGGCCTAAGTGACTGATAAGGAATATGATAGGAATACACGTCTGGAACAAAAATAAAGTGTTATTATGTTCGTCGTTGGTATTCTATCTAGCCCTTAGAATTTATAATAAAGAACTTAATAATTGTTATTTTGCTCTGGTCAAATGAAAACAATAAGTTGTTCAAATTATGACATTACTCCATGTACGATGGATAAGTTATTATAAATCTTAATGGTGAAACACACATACATAACACTGACGCTAAAATGCCATAAGGCAAATGATTTGAATTCCACTCATTAGTGGAACCGCCATTTAGGTCATGTTAGAAAGGAACGCATGAAGAAACTCCATGCAAATGGATTTTTGGAGTCATTTGATTTTTGAATCGTTTGGCACTTGCAAATCTTTTCTAAAGAGAATGACTGAAATACCGTTCATAGGCCATGAGTTGAACGGACAACTAACTTAGTGGAAACATACATGATGATATATGTGGTTCACTGGGCATAGTTGTGTGCGGGAGATTCTTCTACTTCATGAAAACTTCCAACAATGAATTGAGTATATATATGTGGATATATTCGATAAGGAAGAAGTTTGAAACATTTGAATAGATTCAAATAAATTTCAGCATGAAGTGGAAATCATCGTAATAGAAAAGTCAAATATCTATGATTGGATCATGGTGGAAATATTTGAATTACGAGTTTTAGCGAACATCTAAGAGAGTTATGAAATTGTTCTACAACTCACATTTCTTGGAGTATCATAATGATGATATAGTATCTGAGAGATGTATCCAAACCTTGTTGGATTAATGATTAGATAAAATATTATGACGCCATTATATTTTTGTGGATTATGCTTTAGTGACTACCGCTTTTACACTAAATAGAGTATCATCATGATCCGTTGAAATGACACCATACAAGTTATGGTATGGGTATAAACCCTAATAGTCTTTCTTTAAATTTTGGTCTAAGAGTTTACAACCAAAATCGGATGAATGTCTTTGTTGGTTATCCCAGAGAATTAATTGGGAATTCTTCCCACGAGACAAAGACAAAAGTGTTTGTCAATGTTTCTTATTTCCGAGAAATTGTTTCTAGTGAAGTATTTGAGTGGGAGGACAATATAATTTGATAAGGTTTATGAACCTGAGCATAATGATCAGAGTAGCGCAGCATCGGAATTTGTTTCGGAAGCGGCCACGACGATCATGGCTCCCATGACTACAAAGTGTTTTAGCCATGGAGATCGAAGTACATATTGAACTTTGTAGGTATGGTTTACTTTGTGATCAAATAAATGATTTGTGAACAAAGGATTGATTTTGAATAATGATAAACCAACTACAAACAAAGAAGTTATGATGGGCCCTGACTCCGTTAAAATGGCCATGCGCCATGAAATCCAAGATAGATGAATACTTTATGAAAGTAAATGGATCTATGAAATTGATAGACTTGGATGAAATATCCTTGAAGAAAGCTTGACTTATCGAAAAATTGTTTACGACAAAGTTCAAAGAGTTGAATACGATAAGATTAGATCTTCCGTAGCAATGCTTATAGTCTATGTGGATTATTCTAGTAATCACTACATATTTCTTTTATAAGATATGCTAGTAGGATGGCAAAATACATTACTTATCAGAAGTATGTATTAAAGGTGTATACAAGATATAACCAAGAGTTTTGCTGATCCGTGGAATACTAGATAGGTATACGAACTTCAATTGGATGAAGTAAGTATCACGGAGTTAGAATCTTCACCAGATGAAATAGTCAAAGAGTTTTTGATTTCATCAGAGACGATGAAGAGGCTTGCATTTGCAAGAAATTAAGTGGGAGCGCTAAGACACATTTATAATACTTTATGTAAGTGACATATAGTTGGTTATAAATGATGTAATTATATACTTGATTAAAAGGTTTCATTGAGAATTAACTTCAATGAAAGGATATGGACTGAAACAAATTTAGTGTCAAGATCTATGAAGATAGATTGAAACACATAAATAAGTTTAAGTCAAAGTACATATGATGGATATTGAAGTAGTTCAATATAGAAATATTAAGAAAATGTTCTTGTCATGTGAAGGTTTAACAAGACTTGAGTGTATCTGACACTCAATGAGTAAAAACACATGAGTGATTATAGATCACGAATAACATGTACACAATCAGATATCATGTGCTATAAAATGTTATGAGCATATACCAGAATGATTCATATGATGATCATTGAACGACAGTAAGAATATCCTTGAGTACTTTAGAAGAACTAAGGATATATATATATTTTTGTATGAAGAAATGACAAACAAATCGCTGTAAGGTGTTACACCGATATTGGTTTTGTCACATATAAAATATAATTTCAATCTCAAATTAGACTAAGTGTTGTTTAAAAGGTAGCACAATGAGCTAGAAGTTGTCTATGCTAGATTTAGAAGAGTTCTAAATATTGTGACGGATTCTACAAAAGAAGGCAGAGTATGTCATTATTTTGACAATGACAAAGGATGTTAAGTCAAGAGGTTCTTTGAGAACTTGGTGTAGTTCCGACAGAGTCAGAACTTTGAAGCTATATTGTGTGTGACAATATTAGTGACATATTTCAGACAGCGGAATTAAGGTTCCACCAGAAGATCAAACATATTTAATGCCAACTCATTTGGAAATGAGTGATGCGTTGAGACGCAAATGAATTACAAAATACATACGTTTCTGAGCGTGTCAGATCCGATGACTAAAAACCTCTCCCGTGAGCAATACATGATAAAGCACCAGAAGGCCAAGGTGTTATATCTTTACATATGTAAACTAGATTATTGACTCTAGTGCAAGTGGGAGACTGAAGGAGATATGCCCTAGAGGCAATAATAAAGTGGTTATTATTTATAACTTTATGTTTATGATAAATGTTTATATATCATGCTATAATTGTATTAACCGAAACATTAGTACATGTGTGATATGTAGACAACAAAGAAGTCCCTAGTATGCCTCTTAACTAGCTTGTTAATTAATAGATGATTAGTTTCATAATCATGAACATTGGATGTTATTAATAACAAGATTATATCATTATATGAATGATGTAATGGACACACCCAATTAAGCGTAGCATAAGATCTCGTCATTAAGTTATTTGCTATAAGCTTTCGATACATAGTTACCTAGTCCTTATGACCATGAGATCATGTAAATCACTTATACCGGAAAGGTACTTTGATTACATCAAACGCCACTGCGTAAATGGGTGGTTATAAAGGTGAGATTAAGTATCCGGAAAGTATGAGTTGAGGCATATGGATCAACAGTGGGATTTGTCCATCCCGATGACGGATAGATATACTCTGGGCCCTCTCGGTGGAATGTCGTCTAATGTCTTGCAAGCATATGAATAAGTTCATAAGAGACCACATACCACGGTACGAGTAAAGAGTACTTGTCAGGAGACGAGGTTGAACAAGGTATAGAGTGATACCGAAGATCAAACCTCGGACAAGTAAAATATCGCGTGACAAAGGAATTGGTATCGTATGTGAATGGTTCATTCGATCACTAAAGTCATCGTTGAATATGTGGGAGCCATTATGGATCTCCAGATCCCGCTATTGGTTATTGGTCGGAGTGAGTACTCAACCATGTCCACATAGTTCACGAACCGTAGGGTGACACACTTAAAGTTGGATGTTGAAATGGTAGAACTTGAAAATGGAATGGAGTTCGAATATTTGTTCGGAGTCTCGGATAGGATCCCGGACATCACGAGGAGTTCCGGAATGGTCCGGAGAATAAGATTCATATATAGGATGTCATTTTATGTGTTTGAAAATGATCCGGTGCATTTATGGAAGGTTCTAGAAGGTTCTAGAAAAGTCCGGAAGAAAGTCACTTTGGAAGGCGGAGTCCCAAAGGGACTCCACCACCATGGCCGGCCAACCCTAGGGGGTGGAGTCCCAGGTGGACTCCACCTAAGGTGGCCGGCCACCCCCTCCCAAGGGAAAGTGGGAATCCCACCTCTAGTGGGAGTCCTAGCTTGGGTAGGTTTCATGTCATATGGAAGGTTTTGGTTTGGGGTCTTATTCGAAGACTTGTAGACCAACTCTTGGGTGTTCCACCTATATAATGAGGGCCAAGGGGAGGGGCCGGCCACCCAAAGCCATAGCTTGGCCGCACCCCTTAGTGGCCGGCCACCCCCTCTCCCCAAACCCTAGCGGTCTCTCTCCTCCACCACATCCCGCACGCTTAAGCGAAGCTCCGCCGGATTTCTCCACCACCACCGACACCACGCCGTCGTGCTGTCGGATTCAAGAGGAGCTACTACTTCCGCTGCCCGCTGGAACGGGGAGGTGGACGTCGTCTTCATCAACAACCGAACGTGTGACCGAGTACGGAGGTGCTGCCCGTTCGTGGCGCCGGAACCGATCGTGATCAAGATCTTCTACGCGCTTTTGCAAGCGGCAAGTGATCGTCTACCGCAGCAATAAGAGCCTACTCTTATAGGCTTTGGAATCTCTTCAAGGGTTAGTCTTGATCATCCCCTCGTTGCTACCGTCTTCTAGATTGCATCTTGGCTTGGATTGCGTGTTCGCGATAGGAAAATTTTTGTTTTCTATGCTACGTTTTCCTACAGCTATGTGGTTAATCTCTTTCTCTATACTCCAATACAATGATCTCATGAATTGCTTTGCATAATTGAGATCCATATGATGAGCTTTGTATTGCTACTAGTTTATGTGCTACTCATGTGATGTTATTAAAGTAGTATATTCCTCCTGCATGGTGTAAAGGTGCTAGTGTGTGCACTGTGTGGTTCTTGTCGTAGGCTATGATCATGATCCCTTGTAGGTTGTGGAGTTAATTATCATTATGATAGTATTGATGTGATCTATTCCTCCTTTCATAGCGTAATGTGGACAGTGTGTATGCTATGTTAGTTCTCGGTTTATTTTGCAATGATCTATTATGCTCTAAGGTTACTTAAATATGAATGCCGAATGTTGTGGCGCTTGTTAACTCCGGCTTGAGGGAGCTCTTGTAGCCCTACACAACGACTGGTGTTTGTCATCCAACAAAAGAGTGTATGTAGCACAAATGAGAAGAAGTTATTTATTATGCGATCAATGTTGAGAGTGTCCACTAGTGAAAGTATGATCCCTAGGCCTTGTTTCCAATCGCAAACACCGCTTACTTACGTTCTACTGCATGTTTACTCGCTGCCATATTTATTTCAGATTGTTATTACCACTCATATACATCCATACTACTTGTATTTCACTATCTCTTCGCGAACTAGTGCACCTATACATCTGACAAGTGTATTAGGTGTGTTGGGGACACAAGAGACTTCTTGTATCGTGATTGCAGGGTTGCTTGAGAGGGATATCTTTGACCTCTTCCTCTCTGAGTTCGATAAACCTTGGGTGATCCACTTAAGGGAAAACTTGCTGCTGTTCTACAAACCTCTGCTCTTGGAGGCCCAACACTGTCTACAGGAAAAGAAGCGTGAGTAGACATCAATAACCACATCAATTTCTTCAAGTTCACAAGAACCAATTTCATGCATGAATTCTCTATAAAGCTCATAAGGAATAACACTTGAACTAGCACCAATATCACATAAACCATAATAGCAATGATCACCTATTCTGACAGAAAGCACATGAATACTAGTTTTCCTAGATCTATTAGGATGTGAAACAATATTAGAAGCATCTCCACAGAAGATAATGTGTCCATCTTCTACATTTTCAGTGACAAGGTCCTTTACTATTGCTACTGCAGGCTCAACAGTTATTTGTTCATCAGGTTCTATAGCTTTCTTTAACCACACTAGTTGTAATAGAACGTTCCTTTACCTTGGCAGGGAAAGATACTTTCTCAATACAAGGTTCAGGCAAAACACGATCATTAGTACAAACTTCAATATTTCTAGCAGGAACACAATTAAAAATGTATTTATAAGGTGCATGGTACTTGTTCCACTTCTTTTTGGGAACATCAAGATAAGAGGCAAAGGCCTTAAAACAATTTGTAAGAATTTGAGAATCAAGGCCATAAACAACACTAATATTATGAAAGTCATCAGTTCTCATAAAAGATTTAATGCAGTCATAATCATAATTTATACCTGATTTTCTTCCTTTATCATTCTCCTATCCTTCAGTATTTTTCTGAATGCGGTCGAGAAGATCCCATTTAGCTTCTTCCTTCATACGTGTAAATGATCCAGAACAAGAAGCATCCAATAAATACTTATCATGAAGAGAAAGTCTTGCATAGAAGTTTTTAATTACAATATTACTGGGGAGGTCATGAATGGGACATTTGAGCATTAGTGACTTCAATCTTCCTCACGCTTGGGAAATACTCTCTCCATCTCGATGCCAGAAATTATATATTTGATTCCGATCTTTATGAATCTCACTAGGAGGATAGAATTTAGAATAAAAGAGAAGTACAATTTCCTCTCAAACAATAGACCGGCCATTTTTCAGCATCTTATACCATTCCGCAGCTCAGCCCTTCCGTGATAAAGAGAATAACTTCCTCTTAACTTGGTCCATTAAAATACATGCATACTTGAATAACTCGCATAATTCATGTATAAAAAGTAAATGATCGCCAGGATGGACAGTTCAATCTCCTAAATAGCAGTTATTCATAACACATTCAACATTTTTCATAGGTATTTTAAAAGAATCCAATTGAGCAAGCAGTGATTCATCTACTACCGTAACAGTGGCATTAGTACTCCCAAATAGGAAGTCAAATGAAGACTTGTCCATAATGAAATAAAGCAGCAGACATAAATAAAAATAGCACTTACAGTAAAAGTTTCCTTTACCAATTTCACTCTTCAATAGCGCTTCACTCCCCGGCAACCAGAAAATAGTCTTGATGACCCACAAGTATAGGGGTGTATCGTAGTACTTTTGATAAATAAGAGTGTCGAACCCAACGAGAAGCAGAAGGTGTTAACAAGTATTTTTGATCAAGGATTCACTGCAAATACTAGCAAACAGGTTTTCAGGAGTTTTTGATATTGTAAATAAAAAAATACGAGTAAATAAAAGACAGTAATAATATTTGCAGCGAATGACCCAATCCTTTTTAGAGCAAAGTACATAAAATAAGTGACAATACGAGTAATTGTCTACCTAAAGACCTAAGTAGAAAGTGTTAAATTTGGAGCTATCGATAGTACTTCCTCTATTTTTTAATGTAAAACGTTGGGAATGTCACGGTCAATTTTTTTGAACTACCTAATTTTACGAGTTCCCCTTTCTACCACTCGCTCGCACGAACAGGCACCATCGTCGCTCACTCGCTCGCCCTCTTACCCTCTCGCCCGCATCTCCCTCTCCGTCATATCTCGACCCCTGCCCTCGTCGGCGCCTGCCCTCACGCGTTTCCTCGCTCGCGTAGCCAGTGTCTTCTCCCACGCGTGAGTCGCTGCCCTCTTCCTCACGCTTTGTCGCCTCTTCTGCCATCTCCAACAAAACTGCCGCATCAAGGTCGAGTTGAAAGCATGTTTTTTTCATCCTCCCATGGTGGGATCTGCACTGGCGGTGGTCAATCTGTGGAACCAAGGTCGGTCGAGCTCCAATCATGATGGTGGTGGTGGTGGTGCGGAGCTCGAATCGTTACCGGAGAAGATCTCCTCCTAGATCTTGGCCAAAGCCGTCACCCGCAGCTAGCGCCCGCGCCATCTCTCGCGCCCGCTCCGCAGCTGTCTCCTCGTATGGCGACTGCTCCACCACCAGCGCAGAGACCATCCGGTCCTCCGGCCCAGCCACCGGCTCCGGCGCCATCGTCTTTGCTAGCTCTCTCGCCGAGCTTCTACGCGTGATCCTGCCCGAGCGTGGAGCTGGCGGTGAGTGACATCGTCACCCCGGCAAGCTCCACCTTGGACCCTACCATCCACTGCAAGATCTTCATGTTACGTCATGCGACATTTACGTCGCAATGATATGTTGTCACCCCGGCAAGCTCCACGATGGACACTCCCATCATGGTTTGCTAAAATTAGGCGGCTGATGCTATAATGTCGTTGCTGCTGCTGCAATTCTCTCTTACCATGGCAAAGATTGACGCTGCTTCTGCAATTTTCTGAAATTGGGCTGCTACCCCTACTTATGTAATACATCATGTTTCAGTTGCAATATTATTACTACTGCTGGCCATTAGTGTTCATTGTCCTGTAATTTTGGATGGAGAATGTCCAGCTGAGAATAACAGTAATGATCAGAACATGAAACAAATATTATCTCAAGGTTTTTCTCTTATCCAAGGTCCTGCTGGGAGTAGCTAACTTCCATTGTTTTTTTATAGGATGTTAAAATGCAGTATACTCCTAACTGAACTTATTGTTTAAGTTGAATGAAGGATGTTACAACTCTTGTTTAAGGATGGTCTTCTGTGTGGTACCCGATGTCATAATTTGTAAAATTAGTTTTCTGGATTATTATGAACCCTACCAATTTTGCAGCAACCCTGTTAAAAAGAAATGTTGTAGTCAGCTAACTTGCATACATGCAATTTTTGATAAATAAAATCAAAATAATAACCAAGAAAAAGATACTAAAAACGTTTGCATCCTGTGGTAAATCTGTGTATTATTACTGAACATGATTTGGCGAATACTCCAAGTAGACTTTATACTCCTTTTCATGGAACTCATTTTTCCTGAAACTCATTTTCTTCTGGCTGCTGTTTAAGAACCCAGGAGCATCCTTATACATGCAGATGGATAAGCGCCTAACGTGCAATGAATCACATCGATCAACATACTCGAAAGCTCTGTCCTTATGCATGACAATGGAGATAATCTGCTGAAAACTGATGGCTCTCTGTTATGGACAACCATTTTTCTACCTCGTGGTTTCCTCAAAATGAAATGGCCATTTCCGCACCACATTATCCATGTGCATGCCTACGGTAAGGTTTATGCTCTAGCATTTGTTACTCTCTCTTTCTCTCTCTGTCAACATTTACCTCGCAATGATACGCCACTGCCTGCTTCACTCTACATTTACCTCGCAATGATATGTTGTCCAAATGCTTAACTGCTTATGTCCTAATCCATGCACATGAATTCTGGATAGATCTGCTCGTGTGGGTCAGCAGTTGTAAGATTTCATTTAATGGGTCAGCAATTTCTGCTACGAACATTTTTCTGTCTTCAGTCCACTCGTGTACATAATTCACGCATGGTTCCTTTAGTTTGCAGCTAGCTAGACCACTGATTTTATATGTGATAGCATGTCCTGAATATGTCTTGTCATGTCGATAAAATTCTCTTTAGGGAGAGTGGCTACATAAGCTGATAAGCAGAGTATCTCTGCTGGTCAGAGAGGATTTTCGATGTCGTACTGCTTGCTGGCCACCAGGTTCTTCCTCATTATGATCTTGATCTTGCTCATCCATTTGTACTGCATGTTCCTCGTCATCTACTGCATCTTCCACTTTATCTACTGCATGTTGCTAGCTAGCTACAGTTCATATTTCCAATGTTGAACTGAAGGTGGCGAGTATATCTCTAGCTAGCTAGCAACATCATGCAATCCAATACTGGTTAATATAGTTTAGGCTATATTAAAAGAGTATATGTAGTACTTGTAGATGGATAACCCTCCATCTGCCATTTTTCCAAGTATCTGCACACATTATTTGATTGGATAGATAGCATGCAGGGATATGTTATTTTAGAAGATGTGTGTGTAAACATCTTGTCTCCAGCTCTCCATATTACCATGCTTGTTCACAGTTTCGTAGATGTTCAATCGTAGATGTTCAATCGTTTGTATCCGCTTCGTCGACCAACATACTGCCTATACAACAATGTGTTCAGCTGTTCAGTAGTACTCTCTGTAAATACCCACTCCTAACTATACATTAGAGCATGTCTAGCAGACCTCTTACTTTTCTGCCCCGTATTTCGCCGCTTTTTCGCCCCGTATAAAAAAAATGGTCGTAGATACACCGCTCCGTCTAGCAGACCCCGTATTTGACCCCGTATATTTGTAAATTTAAAACCCCGGGAAACTTTTTCATTCATAGTTCGTCGATCATACATAGTAATCGACGTTTCCTACATACAAAATGCGCGATCCATGATCGCGACTTCTAGTCGGAGAGGTCGATGATGAACCCGTCGGCCTCCGCCTCCGCCTGCGCCGCCCGCACCTCCGCTTCCTTCACGGCGGCGATGGCCGCCGCCCTTTCTCCTCCGCCTTCTTCCTCTCGTCGGCGTCCTTGAGGGACTCTTCAATCGCCTTCAAGAAGGCGGGGTCCTGGTCCTCTTCTTCCTCCTCCTCCTCGCCGGCGAGCGGAGCACCTCCGCCGCTGGTGCTCCCGATGGTCGCCCTCCACGCCTCGTTCACCCGGCGTTGGCGCTCCCACTCGGCGAGCCATGCCTCGAACTTCGGGCCGCTCATTGGCTTGAGCGGCGGGTCCTCGTGGTACCAGCGGCCGCCCCGCGTGAAGTCACGGAGCTTCGGCGGGACGAACGCGCCGCCGTCGTACTTGCAGGCCGCGCGGCGGCTGCCGACGGCGGATCTTGCAAAGCCCGGCATCCCCACGTTGTCCGGCGCGGGATCGCCGATCCGCCGCCGGCGGCGCCTCGGCGGCGGGAGTCCATGCAGATTGGGTGGAATGCGGCGCGGGGAGCGAATTGCTCACGGAGGAGGAGGAGGCGGCGCGCGGCGAGCCGGTTGCGAGTGAGGTTAACCCTCACTCGTCACTGAGCTAGGGGGCGGCGGGGCGATTCCGGCCCCGTATTCCGAACGGGGCGGCTAGGGGGGCCCAAAGGCCTCCGTATCTGCCGGGGGACGGGGGGGGGGGGGGGGTTATAAGGGGCCTGTTAGACATGCTCTTAGTCATTATTTCTTTTTGTTTGGTAAAATAGGCCTTTTCTTAAACCTGCGACAAGCTGGACCATTGCATTATTTTTGTTTAACCTGCTTGTTCAAGCATGACGCCAAGCCAGTGTCCTTTTTAGGCCTAGCACATGTCCAAATGTTAAAACCATGTGTTTCTCGTTGGTATCATGCCTTTTCTCGCTGGTTTTTGCTTCTCCGGATAATGGCTGACTAGAGAACTTGCAACATAAACAGAGAGACATTGATGTTTACCTACAGGGGCGGATCCAGGATTCGAACATAGGGGGGGCGAGAGTCAAAAGAGACAATAGTTACAGGTCAAATATAATGTATCTACATATTATATAGGTAATAGGTCCAAGCCTGTTTTGTCCATGGTTCGTGTCTTTGTTTGGAAATTTACCCACACAACAAATACTTTTGATAGCTTCAATTTAAATGTATTATAGAAAATAAATAGCTGCATTTTAAATTTGTGCCTATTGTAACCAAGATTGTACGAATTTTCAACGCAGAAGAATTAATTCTTGAAAGAACATGCTTGAAAAAAGCCATACTATGTTTTATTCTTGCTCTTCAACTGTCCCAATTCCCAGGAGATGTATAGCTAAGCAAACAAAATATAACTTACATATCTATCTCTCGTGTGAGGAGATAGAACGACAGTAACTAATCCGTTGGCCATTACCAACATAATTAGATGCTCGTGTGTACCTTACTACCTTGAGAAATCGGAGGGAGTTCCCAGAACGATGGTCCGGCAACAGCGACCAGAGGCAGTCGCGGCTTCATCGCTGAGCGCTGGACTTAAGACGCAGAAGCGATGCTGAGCACAGGCTGATGGCATCGCCATAGCACGAGAGGAGCGCGGCGGCGGCGGCTATATGTGAACTTTTTCGTGGTGGAAACGGATCGTCGAACTGATGATGGATTAACAGCTCCAGGCCGGACGTACGTACATATAATTCCTAAGCTATTTGGGCTTGGGCCATGTGACAATCTAAGGAATAATGCCCATAACTAAGTTGCTAGTAGCCAAACCGTAAGGAAATCAGTGCTGGCCCCTGCTGTAAATCCTTGGGGGTGGCCGACGCATAGGGGGGGCCTGGCCACCGCTCGCCCCCCCCTGGATCCGCCTCTGTTTACCTAGCATGTAACCTATTCAACTTCTCCATTATCAGTTATATTGTTGTGCCATATCTTCTAGTATTATGTTTGGTCACACGGAAGGATTTAGCTTCCCTCATTGAACCTATCAAGCACTTGCTATATGTACCAGGCACAATACAGATAACTTGATGTAACTGAATCTGCAACTTTGTTTTGCAGTAGATAATATACCTGCATGTTCTCCTTCAGGCATATGGATTATGGACATCGTCTTCTTCGGGTGGAGTGAAATTCAAGTCTGAGAGCATCATATTGATCCGATTGCTGCTGCTTCTGCTCTTTCTTCAAGCACCTTTCTTCAGGTACGGGGACGCTGCTGTTGTGATGTGCTCCCGCTGCTATATTTGCTCAGCATATGTTCTGATGTGTGCTTCCGCTGCTCTCGGTGCGAGGAGCACCTGTGCGTGAGGTGCTTTGCGAGGAAGAACCTGGGAGCCGGTCTTCGACAAAGAGGAAAGGAACACCTAGCGAGGAGATCGTCATCGAGGAGGAGGTGAAGCGCACCTGGGCGAGGAGCTGCGTGGGCTGGAGGAGATTGTCCTCCGGGATGCTCCTAGGCGAGGACCTGCCTGGGCCGGAGGAGATCGTCCTCCCGTAGCACCTGGGGAGGAGACCGTCCTCTAGGAGGACCTTGGCGAGGATCTACCTGGGCTGGAGGTGCAGGGGACGGGGAAGTTGCTGGGGCCGGAGGGTGAGGGAGATCGTCCTCCAGTAGCACCTCGGGGAGGAGACCGTCCTCTAGGGACCTTGGCGAGGATCTGTATGGACCGGAGGTGCAGGGGACGGAGAAGTTGCTGGGGCGGGGCTGGAGGTGGACGGTGGAGGGAGAGGGCGAGAGCGGAGGCAGAGGCGATCGACAAAGCAGAGACGGAGGCGATCGGCGATGGGCAACGATTTTAAATCTGGCCGTACCAATTCAAAATCTGGAAGGGTAATCTTTATCTTTACCTACTAATAAAGGAAGTAAGGTTTCTCCCTTTTTTTTCGTCCGTTTTTTCTTGCCCATAATTTTCTGTTGGAATTACAAGCAGTGCCACCGCAAGTCGTTTATAGAGGAAAGAGGCAGCCTCGATCCAAAAACCCAAGCGAGGAGAGAGCCAAGCTAGGGTTCCAGCTCCCCGCCGCCGCTGCGACTTGAGGGTTTCTTTCATTCTTTGTCGAATTGATTCGTCACGACGACCGAACGATCCATCGACCAATACAATCTTCGTCAGCGATTTGAGGGATTCTTCCGTGCGGTTCCGGTTCTTGATCAGGGTGTTAGGAAAATAAACCATGTAGTTTTAGAGTCTGTAACACGTATGTGTGTGTGTGTCGTGTAGATGCTAGCAGTAGCTAAACGTCCAGAGATCGTTGTGCTGGCCGTTGCGGCGTATGGTCGTGGCCGGAAATACGGCAGCTGAAGACTTGGAGCAACATGCAGATAACCATTCCTTCAGGGCTGCGTTAGCTGCAGCTTCGTTCGTGCGAGGAGGAAGGAGTGGCGTCCGGGTCTTTTGGATCATGGATCAGGTCATGTGTTAGTGGTGTGAGTGCACACGTGCATGTAGTTAGTGGCTAGGGTGTGGTGCGTATGTGAGCGCTGAGCCTACTTAAGCCACTATAATTAGTCTGATCATTTGTGAGGAATACAGAGAAAAAGCTCGGCTGTTTGGGCAGCGCGAGGCCAAAATTCTGCCGTTCTCCATTGTTCTACTTTAAGTTTTTGTAGCTGCTGCAGGTGGAAGAAAGGGGCTGCCTGTGTGGCAGCCCCAACACAGGGTGCGCGCCTGGGACTCAACGAACGCAGCCAGATGGGACTGCAATAATGCGCGGCCGCCGACCAGTGAACTCCGTGCCGACGGCGTCAAGGCTGTCTGTATCGGTGCTTCCGCACAAAGCGCATCGCGGCACCTGGATCAGGGCCAGCCCCATGTACGTGTGTGTAGCCAAGGAGAGCGGCCACGAGTTTCCGGACAATTCCATATCCATGCAGCTGTGCTCGTCCAGGGCAACACGGCAGGGTTGTTGACAGCCGAAATTACTGGTGTCGCGTTTGTATATGGCTTGCCAAGAGATTTAGATTTTTATTTCCCTGTCCTGAGAGGTTCAGGCTGCTTTTGTTCGGTGTTTCTGAATTTTTCGTTTGTATGTGCAGAGGTATTTGGCCTGAAGATGCAGAAGAGCGCACAACACTACACAGATGCCATGGATGAGATCAAGACCTTTAACAGATTGCCCATGGTGACCCTGATGACTCCCATTGTGTTTTTGTATAACTCAGACTCGCTGGTCAACACCGGTTCCTGATAACTAACGGCTTCCCGGCCATCAGGGCGCTCTGCTTATAGTGAATAACGTCATTGACTGCTGGAAGATCACTTCAAACATGGGGAGCACCGTCCAGATCGCTAGGAGCTTGAGAATGAGCGAGTGATAGACCGAGCAAATTTATGTGTGAAGTTCCAGGAGCCATAGATCACGACCTATGCTACACATGATCTGCTTGTACAACTTGAAGAAAGAGAAGATAATACTAGAAAGAGCGATGCTGTGAGGATAAAAAACATGTGGTGCAAATTTTTACCTGGCAAAGCATGGTAGCTATTAGCTAACGTACGAAACGTGCGACATCACTTTTTTCAGAGAAGGGAAAAATGATCAAGCTTGTCAATACATTATATTCTTTTTTTGCGGGTACAATACATTTTATTCTAACTATTACCAGTCTAATCTGTTATGCAATATACCTTTCATTTTCCATGCTCGGGTCCCTTGGCCAAAACCGTTCTACTGACATCATAGTGAATACCATGAGCAATTTCTCAAAGAAAGAAGCAAGGAAAAAAGCGCCACATAAGGACGAAGCAGTCGACTTCATAAAGTCGAGGGTGCATGTAGGTGCCGATGCCGACAACGAGATGGATGAACTTTCCGACACCATCCGCGCAAAGGTCACGTTGAGGGAGCTCCGAGACAAGAGGAAGAACCTGCTCATGTTTGCTCAAGGACGATATGCTGAAGGACATCGAGGAGTATCAGGTGTTGACATTGCAGATCAACCGTTATATGCCATTATTGTAGCTGTCATCTCCACGATTAGATAACTGTATCTTTGAGGGTTCGGCGTGTCCTATTATTACTACGATTCTTACTGCTTGATCGCAGAACTGAAATTACTCTTCACTGATCAAGGAAAACAAGCAAAACAAGCACACAAAGGCGGCTAATAATTAGTATGATTTATACTAATTATTTTACGGTAGTCGAAGGTGGTTAATAACAAGCAAACGAAATTCCCCTAATTTTTTACGGTAGCCGCGTCCTCCTAAAAGTCTTTATTACGTCAAAAATATGATTTATAGTACTGTAATTATTTATGGCCTAATAATTAGTATCAACTAGAATCAAACCGTAGCAACGCACGGGTATTTGTGCTAGTATTATATATTTTTAAACCTTTTTTCACCTGGTTGAAAACAATTCCAAATAATTAGATGAGTTTTTTTTCTTTTTTGACAATTCAATGGTAGATGATTTATTTTATAGGGAAATGCAAGAAGTATTTTATGGACAGAGAATAAATAAAGTGGCGGTTGCCTTCTCGCCTGGCTCAACTGAGGTCGGTTCATTTCCTACGCGGTGAGCCAGGGAGACGTGAGACGAAGAGAAGAATTCTAGTGAGAAGAGGATCGAATCATCCGAGTATAGCTGGGTACGGGCAGCCCGGCTGTAACATCCCAAATTTTCCAACAAAGAAGAAAATGAATTTCTCTTGTTCCAAATTTTGGAACCAACAAAAACTTTTCTTAAATTAAGTGTGATACCTAGTGACCTTGCTTAATTATTGTTTTACTGCCATGATTGCTTGTTGTTAGTAATAGGAATGATCTTAAACCTTAAACCCCACCCCTCTTTTCACCATCCTAGCTAAAATAAAATAAAAGGAAATTAAATAAGACAAAGGTATATGTGCCTATGACTATTTTTTTACAACTCTTTACCCTAGACTCTTATACTTTGATTAGAGGTTTGAAAAACCTTCATACATCCTATCTAGCACTTATCAAACCAAATCCCAAGTGAAACCAAGGAAAATAAAAAGAAACTAAAAATGCCATAGAGGCATATGAGAGAAAAATGCAAAGTTATGAATTTGGGTAATCTTGACCCTAAGACTTGTGGTGAATGGTGGGATCACTACCATATACAATGTCAACATTCCACAACACCAATTGGGTCAAGCCAAGTCAAACCAAAACTCAAAGGCAACATATGCATAGGAGCATATGTGACACATAGCCATAATATCCAATTCTTGCCCTATGACTCTAAACCTTCATCAAATAATGGGAAACCATCTCTCAACCTACTATAACCCTAAATTGACCCTAACCCATGTCCAAGTAAAGCAAGATCAGCAAATTACATGAATAATGAAATATGACACCTCACCTCTTATGTGTTATGGCCATTTTTGCAAATCTCTGAACAAGACCATTGTAAATAGTTTCAATGATTGGAGAAGGTTTCTAAACTCCTAAGAATCACAATAGAGTCAACAAAAGTCAAATCAAATGGAGAGAAATCAAATAGAGAGAAAATCTCAATATCACTCACATACACATAAGGCCAATATTGCAAATCTTTATCTAAGGCCATCATTGCTTGATCTCTTGCTTGTAGAATACATATATATGATAAACAAACACAATTGCATCAAAGAAACAAGAATCCAACCAAAGGAAATCTCAAAACCAACATGCATGTGATAATGGTCAAAAGTGAGTTTTATAAAATGTTCACTACTTTACCCCATGGTTTTAGCTTTTCTTCAAACCAAACTTGGTCAACCATTACCAGGTCATCCAAGACCAAGTCAAGGTTAACAACTTTCATGTTGACCACCCTACCTAACTCTGACCAGGTTGACCAGAAACAGTTTGACAAAATAGGACATTGAAACAAAGTGTAGATGGCCCCATTTTAGAATTCTTGCAAACCTTCACCAAAATGACCACCACCATCACCATTCTAACACAATAATTATATAAATGAGTGGTACCAAAAATAAATCCGAAATTCATCAAAAATATTCTTGCGGCCATTCTGTCGAACACCTTGCAGGCAGCCTCTGGATTTTGCAACACATGCTATTAACCGATGGTTTCTTGCCTAAACCACTTTTAATTTTGTGATCATTAGATCCCCCTGCATCCCCTGCATCGAGCTTAGTCCTTGCCATGGTCGTTTAAAGTAAAGAAAAAGAGAGAAAGGCACATGCCGTGCACCATGCCGGCCACACATACACTTGATCGACCTGGCCCTCCCCTCTCTCTTTCACCTTGTCACAGAGACTCTACGCAGCACCAGGACACTGCCCATGCACGGCCCTAGCTCGTGCGCGCACGGCATTGGCCAGGCCAGGCATGCCAACCATGCCCCACGCGCCACCGCGCTCTGGAGCGCGCAGAGCTTGCGCCAGCTCGACGCCGTCCTCCCCCTGCACCCCTACGCCTGCGTCGAGCATCCACTCGCCACCCTCACAAGCCACTAGACACGCGCCATAGCCTGCCCCTGCACCGTCGCCGTCGTCCTCGACGAAATCATGCCGCACGCTCTGCCGCACTCCATTCAAGCGCCCGAGTGATCCTATCGTGCCCTGGACGCAATAGCTAAGCCTAGAGCATCGCCATGATGTCGCCTACAAGATGCCGTCCTCGCCACGCCCTTTCGCACGCCAGAGCGGCCGTGCCATGGCCACCCTCTCATAGCACCCGCCGGTCACCACGCCATCTATAAATAGAGGCCACCAGAGCACTCCCTCTTCCCACCAATCTCTTCCCCTCTCATCCCTGCCTCTGCCTGACCACCCAATTGAACCTCACCTCGCCGGAGCCACCCCAATTGGAAGCTCAGAGCCGCCGGAGCTCGCAGATCATCGCCAGTGATCCACGCCTCCCCAAGCTCCGCCACGGCTCCAGGGACTTCTTCACCATCGCCAACGTCGCCTCGAACCTCGCCATCGACCGCCGGCAGCCTACAGCGCCCTCCGACCCCCTAGGTACGCCGCCGGCCGCCGGGATCTCGTCGGAGACGACGATGCCCCACGGCCGTGCGATCAGATTCTGATCCAACGGCTTCCTTAGCGTGTACCGTTTCGCTCCGTTAAGAGACACTGACGGGTGGCCCCCACCTCGTCAGGCGGCCCGCGCACACGGGCTGTGTTGCTGGGCCGTGCTGCTCTTTTATTTTTGTTTAGGCCCATTCTAGTTTCCCGCATGGCCCACCAATTCAAATTTCGTTTAGTTAATTTAGCTAAATTCAAATATTGCTGCCCAATTCAAAATTGAATGACTTTCAAACCACTGCACCGAATTTTACCAATTTTATATATTTAGAAAGCTCATGAAATTTTCTAAACAATGCCACTGGCCTCAGGTCCAAATTTGTAATTGAATTTAAATGACAAAAATAACAAGGCTGGGCCTTTTCCAACTTCAAATAATATTAAAAATAATCTAAAAAATTATTTTGAGATGAGCCCAACTCTCAAAAATCACATTTGACATACTCTAATTGTTTTTGCAGGAATGTAGTATAGTGGTTTTACATGATCATGAACTAGAACTGAATAATGATTATGGACCTATCCCTAGTCCATTTAACACATACACATAAATGGGTTTAATAGTATGAGAGCTACTCTCTCCTTTAAATTGTGATCTTAAGTAATCCAAATAGAGGTACTGACTTTGGTCTAATAAACCTCATGCTTGGTTACTTAGAGACATTAAATCATCATGCTAGTATTAAAAAGGCATGAGGTGTAGCACCTCATTTAAATTCTACTCTCAAATAATAGATATGAGATGTTGACCTTAGTCAACTAAGATTCATACCCTATTATTATTTGAAGAGATTAAATCTTAAATAAGATTCAATGAGAGGAAATTATTTTCTCCAAAGCATTTCAGAAGCTATACAAACAAATAATTATAATGAGAGGAAATTATTTTTCTCCAAAGCATTTAAAAAGCTATACCAACAAATAATTATAATGAGAGGAAATTATTTTTCTCCAAAGCATTAAGAAGCTATACTAAAAAAGAATTATAAGGAAGGGACATTATTTCTCTTTAACCTAAACCAAGTAAATCGCCATATTAATAAGAGGTGAAGCTAACATAGCCTTGTGTGCATTCTTAGTGTGTTTAGCTTAACACTTAAGCTTGTTTGGTGATTGTATACCTCGTATTCGTGTATAGACGCTAGTAACGAGGAGTATCTCGAGGAGGAAGACTACACCCAAGAGGAGGAGGAAAACTTTGACTCCTACCCCAATCAAGGCAAGCTATTACCAATGCAAGCTCACACTCTTGCAAGCCACCCTAATGCAAAGCTCTCCATGAGCCAAGCACCCTTACATTTTACTTATGCTTAAGCAATCCTATCCTATGCTTTTATCTTACAATTTATGTTGCTTTGAATTACAAAGCTTACTTTTTGATTCATGATTCACTTGGTCTAGAATAGAACAAGAGCATCAGATTTAGCCTAAGCAAATGAAGCTAGATAGCACCCCTCATGATTAGTTGCTATTGCTAAATGAATAAAATTGACTACTCTAGATGGGAACAAGTGAAATGAAATGACGCTGAAAACCTTGGAATGATGGAGCATTCCATGGAAAGATTTTGAATAGTGGATGGGTCTGGTGAATGACTTGGTGAAGTTTTGTGAAAACTGATGATTGGGTTCGGATGCGATACCCTTCCAATTTAAAAGTACCCCCACAATACCCAACATGGGTAAGGGCTTAACTGGAAAGTTATGTGCCCTAGTATGGGTTCCCTCTAAACAAGCGTCATCGAGGTTATGCCCAGGGCTGCCTCCAAAGAATTATGAAATGAATTGAAATGACGTGAAATGAGGTGAATGTACGACCCAAGCCCTGCAGTTCCCGGGTTGACAGTTGGTTTTCACCGGAGGCCAAGCTCATGGGGAGAGGTGCCTATACTAGGGTATGTAGATGAAAAGTTATGGTTGGTAGTCCGCGCACGGAGTGCGGTAAATCAGGGCCAGTTAACCCTGACGGATTATTGCAAATATTGTGGCACAAGTGTACAACCTCTGCAGAGTGTAGAACTATTCGAATAGCCGTGTCCACGGTTACGGACGATTGGTAAAGGCCATACTGTTCCGTCATCAGGCTCTTTTCAAAAATATGACATATGAATGGTGACTGGAATGGAATCACAATAGAGTTGTGGGAATGACACTAATGTTCCCACTTGAGTTAGTCTAGCGATTCAAGCATCTTTACTAAATGTTTATGAACTAAACTTGGCTTTATGCAAATAAACCTAGAGCATAGCAAACCATTAAAATTGGTAAATTACTTACATTAGTATTGTTTTGCGAGTACCTAAAGTACTCATGGCTGTGTCCCTGGCTATTCCAATGCCAGACTATGAAGAGGAGCAACACTATGAAGATGACGGTCAGGACGTCTATCAGAACTAGGATGCTTCTAACGTCAAGCGTTGGCCTGTGGATAGCTAGTTCCACCTCCTACGACGCTTCTGCTATTTACTTATGTTCGTTGATCTTATGGATCAACTATTTGTGTTATATTGGATCATGTGATCCATGGATGTAAGACTATCCGTGTTGTAATAAATGATGACTCTATGATATTCAACTATTATGTCTCGCAACAACGCTATTCCTGGGATTGCGATGTATGGCATAATAGGCACCTGGACTTAAAAATCCGGGTGTTGACAAGTTGGTATCAGAGCCATTGTTTGACCTTAGGAGCCCCTAGTTTACAATGGACGTCTGAAACACTTAGACTTACGAGAATACAAAAAGGAAATAGTTATAAAAACCTATTCACACCCTTATCCTTGAGGTCTTTTGTAAAAATACTAATCTTGGATTTTAGTACAAGTAACTTAACAATTTGCACACTTGCACTCCTAATTTACTCCTTCCTGTCTCTACAGATGGAGCCCTTTGTCCAGACTGAGGTGTACCAGCTCGGGAATGGCGGAGACATGATCTTCGAAAGGGACCTTCATGCCCTCTCGGAGTCTCTTGGACGCTCGCCACCTGTGTTCTACGGGGGACAGGTCAATGACCAGCCCGGTGGACAGCTACAGTGGGTGATCATGGCTGATCTCCCCGGGAAGCCTGAGTCTCCCATGTTCGGCAGGATCCAGTTCTCTCTCAGGGAGAACAACTGGGCGGATGGACTCACCCGCGCCATGCAGGAAGCACTCGCACGTCTGTGCGGGCAGAACGCCATGGCTCTTCAAGGAGGACACTTTGCTCACCTCGCAAGGCACAACTCCCTTGGAGTACCTCTGAACCTACCATACCACCCAGTGCTAAGGCACCATGTGGACCACCTCGACTTCATGCTGTGCGAAACTCGCACCGCGATGGACAACTCCCGCGGCCTCACCAACTACGCTTATGGCCAGATGCTCTAGAAGGATGAGACCATCAAGGTCATCACCAAGGAACACCGGGCTCTTCGTCGTGAAAACGCGAAGAAGGACTACGCCATCCACCGCCTCAAGGCCAAGGTCGCTGCAATGAAGGAGACCACCAGGACCCAAGAGGACCAACTCCGGGCCCTCGAAGGAGAGGGAGAGGGATAAGGAGAGAACCTTCCAGGGGATGGCCACTCCTATGCGAGCAACGAGGAGAACGATGATCTGGACTTCTATCCCTACGGCGATGACCCCGCCCCGATCAATGTTGATGGAGAGTAGTCACTTGTGCACTATACGTAGGTGTGAGTTGTAGCAGTCCCAATGTATCGTAGCTTGATAAAAAGGGTTCTTCAAACCCTCCGGTGTGTTACCTTGTAATGTGTGCATCCTGAATGAAATAAAAGTATGTTTAGTTTTAACATATCAAGAACTCAAGTTTTAAATTTTGATCTTTACCTCCAAAATAAGCCTAGAACTTTCCCTCTCATCTCATGATCTGTATCAATATTCAGATGGCACCTCCCAGCCGTGCATCGCAAGATGCGATGATGCAACTTCTGCAGACCCTTATGGAAGATAGAGAAGCTGAACACGCTGAACGGCAAGCCAATATCGCTGCTCTACAACAGATTGCACAGAACAACCAGGGCCACGGAAACCATGATCATCCGGGCTCCAAGTTAAAGAACTTCCAGAACACCAATCCTCCGGTCTTCAGTAAGACGGAAGAACCCCTAGATGCGGACGATTGGCTCCAGACCATGGAGAACAATCTTGAAGTAGCCGGAGTGGAGACCAATGATAAGGTTCTGTTTGCCACACACTATTTGGCAGGACCAGCACGTGCCTGGTGGACTAGTGCCCGCGCATTAAATGCGGGGCAAATGATGACTTGGGCTGATTTCAAGCTCAAGTTCAGCAAATACCACGTGCCCCCAGGCCTGATCAAGAAAATGAGGGACGAATTCCGTGAACTCAAGCAGGGCAGAATGACTGTAGTGGAATACCGTGACAAGTTCCTTACCTTGTCAAGGTACGCCCCTGATGAGACGGACACCACCGAGAAAAGGAAGGAAAGGTTCTTGAACGGATGCACGAGATGCAGCGTTGGTCAACATCCCTTTTGCTGACCTGGAAGCCCTTGTTGACTCTGCCATCCAGATGGAGGGCAAGCTGAACCAGGCCAATGAAAATCGCAAACGCCGAATGATGAACCAGGGTGGGCCCAGCAATAACCCCAAGTTCCGCTCTAGCTCAAGCGGAGGATTCAACCCAGAAATAACAAGCCACCGACACAGATGTCGCGCCCTGGTTATCAGAACCGGAGTGGTGGAAATCCCAGGCCAGGAGGCCACCCCAACCACCACAACCCCAACTATGTTCACCATAACACCAACCGCGCACCGATAAGAGCCCCCGCCAACAACACCAACGCCCACACTGCCCCCAGGACGGGTAGCAATGCTGTTCCGGTCGCAACCAAGGACAAGGCCACCATCAATTGCTACGAGTGTGGTGTATTGGGACACTATTCCAAGGAGTGCCCCCAGAGACTCGCCAAGATCGCCGCCAACGCAGCTACACCTGCTCAGCAGCAACGCCGTGTCACCAACGGCAAGAAGTTCGCCCCCAACAACCCCAACAACCGCAACGGCCTCCTTTTTCACATGAATGCGGAGGAAGCCCAGGAAGCGCCAGATGTCGTGCTGGGTATGTTCCCTGTTATTTCAGTACTGACAAGAGTGTTGTTTGATTCTAGAGCACCGCATTCATTTATCACCAAAGAATTTACATACACTAGTAATATTCAAGCCATCAGTTAAAAGCCTATCATGCTAACTCAAATACCCAGTTCAACTTCAAAAAGCTAATAAAATTCTCAAGGAGGTATCCATCAGAAGCAAGAAAATAAAGTTTTAAGCCAATTTGAGCGTTCTGAGACCCAAGGTTTGCTAGTAGCACTGGAGTATTAGTAGATTTTATCGCGGAAAGACTGCCCAGAAAGTTTACCTACAGCTGGAGTTTAGCCACTCCTACCTAGGATCAGATCAGGGTCGTCTGTGGAATCTCTGATGAGTTTCCTGATGATCTACCCCGTATGCCCTCCCAGATTGGGATATCGAGTTTATCATTAAGTCATCCCTGGAACCGAAACCATAGCCTAGATAACTTACAACATGAACCCGGCAGAACGAGGGGAACTGAAGAAACAACTGGAGGAACCGTTAGCCAAAGATCTGATCCGACCAAGTGCGTCACCTTGGAGATCCATGTTCTGTTTATGGATAAGAAAGACGGCACCTTTGGACCAACCCATGCTCCCACGTACTTCATGAATCTCATGAATAAGATCTTCAGGAACTTCTTGGACAAGTTTGTCGTCATAGATGACATCCTAATCTATCCTAAGTCCGAGGAGGAACCTGAGCCACACCTAGAGATCATCCTATAAACCCTTAGACAGCACCAGTTGTACGCCAAGGGCAAGCGAGTGCGAGTTCGGGTAAAAGGAAGAATGATTCCTGTGACACATGAGGTCAGCAGGAAGAATTAGCATTGATCCTACAAAGAGTAAGATCGTTGCAGAATGGAACAAATAGCAACCCCTCAGATGGAAGCCCGTACCTTTCTCGGATTGGCGGGTACTATCGCTGATTCATTGAAGGATTTTTCAAGCATAACAAGACCCATGACCTAGAACTTACGATACTAGGGTTAGCTTCAAAAGTTGGGCGTCACCACCTCACGGGTAGTTGAGGCGAGATCTTTTCAATCACAAGAGTTTAAAGTAGGTCTTCCGGATGATCAACATGCCCAATCTCTCTTAGGAACCTAACTCTTCTTAAAATCTCGGGAGGAGATTTGTTTAAGGGGGAAGGGTTTGTAACATCCCAAATTTTCCAACAAAGAAGAAAATGAATTTCTCTTGTTCCAAATTTTGGAACCAACAAAAACTTTTCTTAAATTAAGTGTGATACCTAGTGACCTTGCTTAATTATTGTTTTACTGCCATGATTGCTTGTTGTTAGTAATAGGAATGATCTTAAACCTTAAACCCCACCCCTCTTTTCACCATCCTAGCTAAAATAAAATAAAAGGAAATTAAATAAGACAAAGGTATATGTGCCTATGACTATTTTTTTTACAACTCTTTACCCTAGACCCTTATACTTTGATTAGAGGTTTGGAAAACCTTCATACATCCTATCTAGCACTTATCAAACCAAATCCCAAGTGAAACCAAGGAAAATAAAAAGAAACTAAAAATGCCATAGAGGCATATGAGAGAAAAATGCAAAGTTATGAATTTGGGGAATCTTGACCCTAAGACTTGTGGTGAATGGTGGGATCACTACCATATACAATGTCAACATTCCACAACACCAATTGGGTCAAGCCAAGTCAAACCAAAACTCAAAGGCAACATATGCATAGGAGCATATGTGACACATAGCCATAATATCCAATTCTTGCCCTATGACTCTAAACCTTCATCAAATAATGGGAAACCATCTCTCAACCTACTATAACCCTAAATTGACCCTAACCCATGTCCAAGTAAAGCAAGATCAGCAAATTACATGAATAATGAAATATGACACCTCACCTCTTATGTGTTATGGCCATTTTTGCAAATCTCTGAACAAGACCATTGTAAATAGTTTCAATGATTGGAGAAGGTTTCTAAACTCCTAAGAATCACAATAGAGTCAACAAAAGTCAAATCAAATGGAGAGAAATCAAATAGAGAGAAAATCTCAATATCACTCACATACACATAAGGCCAATATTGCAAATCTTTATCTAAGGCCATCATTGCTTGATCTCTTGCTTGTAGAATACATATATATGATAAACAAACACAATTGCATCAAAGAAACAAGAATCCAACCAAAGGAAATCTCAAAACCAACATGCATGTGATAATGGTCAAAAGTGAGTTTTATAAAATGTTCACTACTTTACCCCTTGGTTTTAACTTTTCTTCAAACCAAACTTGGTCAACCATTACCAGGTCATCCAAGACCAAGTCAAGGTGAACAACTTTCATGTTGACCACCCTACCTAACTCTGACCAGGTTGACCAGAAACAGTTTGACAAAATAGGACTTTGAAACAAAGTGTAGATGGCCCCATTTTAGAATTCTTGCAAACCTTCACCAAAATGACCACCACCATCACCATTCTAACACAATAATTATATAAATGAGTGGTACCAAAAATAAATCCAAAATTCATCAAAAATATTCTTGCGGCCATTCTGTCGAACACCTTGCAGGCAGCCTCTGCATTTTGCAACACATGCTATTAACTGATGGTTTCTTCCCTAAACCACTTTTAATTTTGTGATCATTAGATCCCCCTGCATCCCCTGCATCGAGCTTAGTCCTTGCCATGGTCGTTTAAAGTAAAGAAAAAGAGAGAAAGGCATAGGCCGTGCACCATGCCGGCCACACATACACTTGATCGACCTGGCCCTCCCCTCTCTCTTTCACCTTGTCACAGAGACTCTACACAGCACCAGGACACTGCCCATGCACGGCCCTAGCTCGCGCGCGCACGGCATTGGCCAGGCCAGGCATGCCAAAACCATGCCAGTGCACGCCCATGCACGCGCTCACCGCGCTCTGGAGCGCGCCAGAGCATCTTGAGCCAGCTCGAGGCCGTCCTCCCCTGCACCCCTACGCCTGCGTCGAGCATCCACTCGCCACCCTCCACAAGCTAGACACGCGCCATAGCCTGCCCCTGCACCGTCGCCGTCGTCCTTGACGAAATCATGCCGCACGCTCTGCCGCACTCCATTCAAGCGCCTGAGTGATCCTATCGCGCCCTGGACGCAACAGCTAAGCCTAGAGCATCGCCATGATGTCGCCTACAAGATGCCGTCCTCGCCACACCCTTTCGCTCGCCAGAGCGGCCGCGCCATGGCCACCCTCTCACAGCACCCGCCGGTCACCACGCCATCTATAAATAGAGGCCACCAGAGCACTCCCTCTTCCCACCAATCTCTTCCCCTCTCATCCCTGCCTCTGCCTGACCACCCAATTGAACCTCACCTCGCCGGAGCCGCCCCAATTGGAAGCTCAGAGCCGCCGGAGCTCGCAGATCATCGCCAGTGATCCACGCCTCCCCAAGCTCCGCCACGGCTCCAGGGACTTCTTCACCATCGCCAACGTCGCCTCGAACCTCGCCATCGACCGCCGGCAGCCTACAGCGCCCTCCGACCCCCTAGGTACGCCGCCAGCACGCCGGGATCTCGTCGGAGACGACGATGCCCCACGGCCGTGCGATCAGATTCTGATCCAACGGCTTCCTTAGCGCGTACCGTTTCGCTCCGTTAAGAGCCACTGACGGGTGGCCCCCACCTCGTCAGGCGGCCCGCGCACACGGGCTGTGTTGTTGGGCCGTGCTGCTCTTTTATTTTTGTTTAGGCCCATTCTAGTTTCCCGCGTGGCCCACCGATTCAAATTTCGTTTAGTTAATTTAGCTAAATTCAAATACTGCTGCCCAATTCAAAATTGAATGACTTTCAAACCACTGCACCGAATTTTACCAATTTTATATATTTAGAAATCTCATGAAATTATCTAAACAATGCCACTGGCCTCAGGTCCAAATTTGTAATTGAATTTAAATGACAAAAATAACAAGGCAGGGCCTTTTCCAACTTCAAATAAATATTAAAAATAATCTACAAATTATTTTGAGATGATCCCAACTCTCAAAAATCACATTTGACATACTCTAATTGTTTTTGCAGGAATGTAGTATAGTGGTTTTACATGATCATGAACTAGAACTGAATAATGACTATGGACCTCTCCCTAGTCCATTTAACACATACACATAAATGGGTTTAATAGTATGAGAGCTACTCTCTCCTTTAAATTGTGATCTTAAGTAATCCAAATAGAGGTACTGACTTTGGTCTAATAAACCTCATGCTTGGTTACTTAGAGACATTAAATCATCATGCTAGTATTAAAAATGCATGAGGTGTAGCACCTCATTTAAATTCTACTGTCAAATAATAGATATGAGATGTTGACCTTAGTCAACTAACATTCATACCCTATTATTATTTGAAGAGATTAAATCTTAAATAAGATTCAATGAGAGGAAATTATTTTCTCCAAAGCATTTCAGAAGCTATACAAACAAATAATTATAATGAGAGGAAATTATTTTTCTCAAAGCATTTAAAAAGCTATACCAACAAATAATTATAATGAGAGGAAATTATTTTTCTCCAAAGCATTAAGAAGCTATACTAACAAAGAATTATAAGGAAGGGACATTATTTCTCTTTAACCTAAACCAAGTAAATCGCCATATTAATAAGAGGTGAAGCTAACATAGCCTTGTGTGCATTCTTAGTGTGTTTAGCTTAACACTTAAGCTTGTTTGGTGATTGTATACCTCGTATTCGTGTATAGACGCTAGTAACGAGGAGTATCTCGAGGAGGAAGACTACACCCAAGAGGAGGAGGAAAACTTTGACTCCTACCCCAATCAAGGCAAGCTATTACCAATGCAATCTCACACTCTTGCAAGCCACCCTAATGCAAAGCTCTCCATGAGCCAAGCACCCTTACATTTTACTTATGCTTAAGCAATCCTATCCTATGCTTTTATCTTACAATTTATGTTGCTTTGAATTACAAAGCTTACTTTTTGATTCATGATTCACTTGGTCTAGAATAGAACAAGAGCATCAGATTTAGCCTAAGCAAATGAAGCTAGATAGCACCCCTCATGATTAGTTGCTATTGCTAAATGAATAAAATTGACTACTCTAGATGGGAACAAGTGAAATGAAATGACGTTGAAAACCTTGGAATGATGGAGCATTCCATGGAAAGATTTTGATTAGTGGATGGGTCTGGTGAATGACTTGGTGAAGTTTTGTGAAAACTGATGATTGGGTTCGGATGCGATACCCTTCCAATTTAAAAGTACCCCCACAATACCCAACATGGGTAAGGGCTTAACTGGAAAGTTATGTGCCCTAGTATGGGTTCCCTCTAAACAAGCGTCATCGAGGTTATGCCCAGGGCTGCCTCCAAAGAATTATGAAATGAATTGAAATGACGTGAAATGAGGTGAATGTACGACCCAAGCCCTGTGCAGTTCCCGGGTTGACAGTTGGTTTTCACCGGGAGGCCAAGCTCATGGGAAGAGGTGCCTATACTAGGGTATGTAGATGAAAAGTTATGGTTGGTAGTCCGCGCGCGGAGTGCGGTAAATCAGAGCCAGTTAACCCTGACGGATTATTGCAAATATTGTGGCACAAGTGTACGACCTCTGCAGAGTGTAGAACTATTCAAATAGCCATGTCCACGGTTACGGACGATTGGGAAAGGCCATACTGTTCCGTCATCAGGCTCTTTTCAAAAATATGACATATGAATGGTGACTGGAATGGAATCACAACAGAGTTGTGGGAATGACACTAATGTTCCCACTTGAGTTAGTCTAGCGATTCAAGCATCTTTAATGAATGTTTATGAACTAAACTTGGCTTTATGCAAATAAACCTAGAGCATAGCAAACCATTAAAATTGGTAAATTACTTACATTAGTATTGGTTTGCGAGTACCTAAAGTACTCATGGCTGTGTCCCTGGCTATTCCAATGCCAGACTATGAAGAGGAGCAACACTATGAAGATGACGGTCAGGACGTCTATCAGAACTAGGATGCTTCTAACGTCAAGTGTTGGCCTGTGGATAGCTAGTTCCACCTCCTACGACGCTTCTGCTATTTACTTATGTTCGTTGATCTTATGGATCAACTATTTGTGTTATATTGGATCATGTGATCCATGGATGTAAGACTATCCGTGTTGTAATAAATGACGACTCTATGATATTCAACTATTATGTCTCGCAACAACACTATTTCTGGGATTGCGATGTATGGCATAATAGGCACCTGGACTTAAAAATCCGGGTGTTGACACCGGCCCAAACAACCCGTCCTGGAATTGGTTTGGGCATGATTTTGGAGCCTGAACGTCGGACCGGGTTGGGCTCGGGCTTGCAAAAAAATACGATTTTAGCTTGGTTTGGGCCGGGCTTGTCGGGATGGGTCGGGCTTTTCTCTGTTTGGGCTGGGCTTGGGCCCGATTTGTAAGCCCGAAGGTCAGGCCGGGTTCGGGCAATGACAACATATGAGATGGAGGAATAAATTGGGAAACTAAAATGGAAACCGCTGACGTGGATTGCTATTGCTAAGATGGATGGGCATTTTAAGTAAAATGGTTTAGTAGGATGAACCCTCTGTTCGGATTTAATCTTTATTCTAGAAAAAACAAATAAACTAGTATTGCATTTATTAGTGCTACTTAGATATGTGAACAACCAATCCAACTTATATCAAAGATAATAGCATCCAATAGAGAGAGTAAAACTATTTTATTTTCAGTGTTATTGTTCACTAAAAGATAGAATATATATTATTTCAAAAAAAATAGAGCCGAAATGTAGACTATTTCAGAATGGGGGGAGTACTTAGTTAGATAGGATTAATTATGTGGATCAACCTGATAGATATTAGAAGGAATTAATAGGGACACCCCGATTGGCCTTAGTTTACCGCTGACGGACCGGACCATTTATGTCTACGAGACCGTAAATAGGCTAGTCCGTTTAAACTTAGCAGGTCTTAGACTTGCTCGCTCATTTAAGCCTAGCAAGCTTTAGATAGGCTGGCCTTTTAAATTCATGGCATCTGATGAGCCGGACCAATCAAATTAGGTCTTAGATGAGCCAACCCATTTTAACTTGGTTGAACTTAGCTAGGATGGGCCGATTAAACTCATAAGCCTTAGAAGGGCTGCCCCGTTTGAATTTAGGTTAACTTAGATGGGCCGACCCATTTATCTAATAAGCTTTAGGTGGGCCAGCCTGCTTAAGCTCGAGAGATCTTATGTGGACCGGTTCGTTTAAATTTCAATAGGCCTAGGATGGGTCATCATGCTTAGCTCAATAGTCAACAAGGTTTGTCTAGGTCTATCATCTAACACAGATTTGCATCTAGTTAACGACGTTTACCGCATGTCAGTTGGCATGACGCTAGCAGTTAACGATCTTCCGAAACTCATCTACCATGATACGATTTTTCGTGGTTAAAGAACCCTAGTCCGCCACCGGCCGAAAATCCGTGGAGTTTCCCTACACGATATGCACGCAGGTTTTGTCTCCTTGACTCATTTACCACAAAAAAGACCCCTATGCTGACGATTTTTTTTTATCGTTGTGGATAACATTTTTTTACTTTGTAGTGGAAGGGGTTGAGCATGGAGGGCGTCGTACATTTTTGAGTGAAAAAATCGGAAAACATAAGTGCTAGAAAAGAAATGGTACTTTCCACAAAAAAAGATACCATTGCCATGAAAACTGAAAAGGAAAAAGGCCAGTGTAATACTAGCTCTCCTACTGCTCTGGGTCCATCTCAGGGGACAAGGTAGGAAAGGGATTCAAGATTTGATGAAGAGGATTTGTCCGCTTAATGGACAGTGGAAGTGGGAGGCGGTTGCACATGGGGATGATGCTTTTCTCATTGGCTTCCCAACAGCGGCGGATCTTCAACGTGTTGATGGTTTTCAGATGGGTGTACCGGCTTACAAGGCAACAACTTCGGTCACAGTCTGGAAGCCTCAGGACATACAACACAAATCTGAACTCAAGCCTGTCTGGGTACATGTGGAGGGGTACCTTACACTGTCAGGCATTTCCATGGTCTATGGGCGGTTGGGACTCTTCTTGGTGTTCCGCTTGATGTTGATCTTGTCACTATGCGGAGCCGTGGGGTGGTGCGTATTCTTGTTGCTATGGTCAACCCTAAGGCGTTGGAGGCACATGTTGATGACATTGGTCCATTCCTTGCCGTGGCTTGTGCTGTTAAGCTGAAGTTATTTAGCTTTGTGTTCCGTCGAGAGCCGGCAGAGTATGTTGCAGATCCGTCTTTCTCTCAGTTTTTCTGGAGGCGGAAGGGTGATGATATGGATGAGGAGGACCTGGGTAATGACAAGGATGATGGCACCGATGGCCCAGCTGGAGCACCGGCAACCGAAACTTCTAATATGGAGGTGGACGCTTCTGCGCCCGCTTCCTCAACTGGTCAAGGAAAGTCGGTTCAGGTTTCTCAGGTTTTATGCCCGGTCATTACGCCATATAACGCTAGTCCGAGGACTCTGAGAGGCAGGGAGTTTGTTGACAGGATTCGTAGAGTTTCACCGCAGCTTGTGGGGACACCGGCGTCGTCTCCCGACGTGCAGGGGACGCTGGCGGCGTGTTCTTCAACACCCCGGCCTGCAGAGGTTCTACAGGGGCAGCCGGAGGAGAGGGTGGCTGCTATGACGCCGCTGACCCCCTCTTCGGCTCAGTTGGAGAGGGCTTCTGCTGCGCCGCCGCCTCCCCATGCAGGTGGTGCTGTGGTGGTAGAGGGGGCTGCTACATCCCCTGTGCCCCCTCCCACGGCCTTGGATGCATCGGCCTTGGTATCGGTGGAGACGGTGGGCGGAGGAGACGACATGGCGGTGGACTGTGGGGCTGCTACTTCGCCCTCGCCCCACACCACCGCGGTTTCGACGTCGACTTTGGGAGGGGCGGGCTTGGGGCCGGATGCTTCAGTGGCATGGCCAGCCCTGGCCCTCCCTCCTTCTTCTCCGATGGTGGCACCTTCTGCATCGACGGCTTCCTCTTCCTCACCAGTGCCGGTTCTGTCGCCTTCTCCGCCTTCTACGCCTACGACCCCGACGACTCCCTGTGTGTCGCTTTCGCAGCGACATAGGGGGGCGTTTGTTCAGCCGCCGCCCACTCCTGTACCATCGAGTGACTGTCATGGTGGGTACATCACTCCGGTTAGGCGGAGTGGGAGGTTTGGTGTGGATGCGGACGGTGGGACGGTGACGGACGAGGATACCATGCAGAAGGCGATGCGCCGAAAGGCGGCGAAAAATCTCGACTTCGATGGTATGATTTCTTCTCATAAATCTAAATCCTTTTTATCTTTTTCATCACCTGTTATTTCTTCTAAACTTAATGGTTTAGGAGTTAGTCTTGGTAGTTCAGATAAGGAGATTTCAGTTTCAACTAGAGTCTTGAAGCATATGGAATTTGATTGTTTTACGGTTATTCCAAAAGCTTCGACTAGGTTGGACTCCACTTATTTAGATGAGGAGGAAGCGATTGCCACATCAGATGGTCAGCTTCTTTCTCATCTAGTTGGTGAGGTGTCAGAGGTGGGATTGGATGAGGATGACATGTACTCTTTATATGAATTAAAGGCATCTCCTCGGAAATCCAAATCTCCCTCTCATAAAAAACCACGGAAACGGTCAAAAATTCCCAAATATCCAATTGTTTCCCAATGAATGGCATGTTTGCGAATAGCAGAGGTCTTGGTGACTTGGCTAAACACTTACATTTTGCCGATTGCATTAGGGATCATAGTTTGGATTTTTTGGCTATTTCTGAGACGGGGCGACGGGATTTCTCGCAAAGTCTTCTGAACCGTATATCCGGTGGTATAGACTTTACTTGGTTATCCTGTCCACCCCGTGGGCGTTCTGGTGGTATCTTACTCGGTGTCAAAACAGACTCTATGGAAGTGTTAGCACATTCGGTTGGGGAATATCATATCAAATTCCATATCCGTAATAGAGCTGACAATTTCATATGGAGTCTTGTAGCCGTGTATGGTGCTGCTCAGGAAGCTCATAAGGCCACCTTTCTTCGTGAGTTGGTGAATCTAGCAAAGGAAAATCCCCATCCAATTCTTATTGGGGGATTTTAATTTGCTGAGAATTCCATGCGAGAAGAGTAGGGGCAGTTTCGACAATCATTGGCCTTTCCTGTTCAACGCGGTCATTGACAGCTTGGACTTGAGGGAGGTGTCAATGATTGGCAGACAATTTACTTGGGCTAACAATCTTCTAGAGCCAACATATGAAAAACTAGATCGCGTACTAATGGATACCGACTGGGAATTGAAATTTTCAATGGTGACGGTACACGCGCTAGAACGTATTGTTGGGTTCTCGGATCATGCTCCCATCTTATTATCCACTGGTTTACCTAGGCCTCCGATTAAACGCCGTTTCAAATTTGAACTCGGTTGGTTGAATCGAGAAGGTTTTCAAACCATGGTTAAAAAGATATGGGAAAGGCCGGATGTGGGTTTGTCTCCGATACAGAGGTGGAATAACAAAATGCGTGCGTTACACAAACACCTTTGTGGATGGGCACGACATACAACTGGTATTCTTAAAAAGGAAAAGCAGCAACTGTCATCTATTATAGATGACCTCGAAGCTAAAGCAGAAGTTAGACCGTTTCCGCACAAGAGATTGAGCAAAAAAGCCAATCAAATGCGGAAATCGCAAAACTTCTGCGGGAGGAGGAGCTGAAATGGTACCAACGGTCTAAGGCCCAATTTATTCTGGAAGGAGATTCGAATACAAGATACTTTCATTGTGTTGCCAATGGCAGGCACAGGAAGAAACTTATTCGTACTCTTGTTCAGGATGAGGGCATGATTGAGGGTCATGAGCAGCTAAAGTCGTTTATTACAAGTTATTACAAAGGGATTTTTGGTGCTCCCGAGGAAAGCAATTTTTCGCTAGATGAGACAAGAACGGAGGATATACCCCAAGTCTCGCAAGCGGAGAATAACTTTCTCACTTCGCCTTACTCTGAGGAGGAAGTAAGAAAAGCGGTCTTTGTTGCGCGTAAATGTACACGTCCGTTGGGAACCCCAAGAGGAAGGTATGATGCGCCACAGTTGAGTTTTCCCTCGAAAGAAACCAAGGTTTATCGAACCGGGAGGATCCAAGAAGCACGTTGATGGTTGATGGTCGCGAAATGTGATGCGGCGCAACACCAGGATTCCGGCGCCAACGTGGAACTGCACAACACAACCCAGTACTTTGTCCCAACGAAACAGTGAGGTTGTCAATCTCACCGGCTTGTTGTAACAAAGGATTAAGCGTATCGAGTGGAAGATGATTGTTTGCAAGAAAACAGTAAAAAACAGTAGATTGTATGCTATGTAAAGAATAGGACCGGGGTCCACTAGAGGTGTCTCTCCCATAAGATAAAAGCATGTTGGGTGAACAAATTACAGTCGGGCAATTGACAAATAGAAAGGCATAACAATGCATATACATGATATGGTAAATATAGTGAGATTTAATTGGGCATTACGACAAAGTACATAGACCGCCATCCAACTACATCTATGCCTAAAAAGTCCACCTTCAGGTTATCATCCGAACCCCATTTAGTATTAAGTTGCAAAGCAACATACAATTGCATTAAGTATGGTGCGTAATGTAATCGACAACTACATCCTTAGACATAGAATCAATGTTTTATCTCTAGTGGCAACAGCACATCACAACCTTAGAACTTTCTGTCACTGTCCCATGTGTCAATGAAGGCATGAACCCACTATCGAGCATAAATACTCCCTCTTGGAGTTAAGAGTACAAACTTGGCCAGAGCCTATACTAATAACGGAGAGCATGCAAGATCATAAACAACACATAAACAATAGATTGATAATCACCATAACATAGTATTCTCTATCCATCGGATCCCGACAAACACAACATATAGTATTACGGATAGATGATCTTGATCATGTTAGGCAGCTCACAAGATCCAACAATGAAGCACAACAAGGAGAAGACGACCATCTAGCTACTATGGACCCATAGTCCGAGGGTGAACTACTCACTCATCACTCCGGACGATCATGGCGATGAAGAGTCCTCCGGGGAGATGAATCCCCTCTCCGGCGGGTGCGGAGGCGATCTCCTGAATCCCCGAGATGGGATTCGCGGCGCGCGTCTCGGAAGGTTTTCCGTATCGTGGCTCTCGATGCGGGGTTTCGCGACGGAGGCTTTAAGTAGGCGAAAGGGTAGGTCAAGAGGCGCGAGGGGCCCACACCATAGGCGGCGCGGCCCCTCTGGCCGCGCGGCCCTATGGTGGCGGCGCCTCGTCGCCCCACTTCTTATCCCTTTCGGTCTTCGGAAGCTTCGTGCAAAAATAGGACCCTGGGCGGTGATTTCGTCCAATTGAGAATATTTCGTTACTAGGATTTCTGAAACCAAAAACAACGACAAAGCTCTTCGGCATCTTGTTAATAGGTTAGTTCCAGAAAATGCGTAAATACGACATATAATGTGCATAAAACATGTAGGTATCATCAATAAAGTAGCATGGAACATAAGAAATTATCGATACGTTGGAGACGTCATCGCATCTAACTTAGTTCTGCTCGTCCCGAGCAGGTAAAACGATAACAAAGATAATTAAGTGACATGCCATCATAATCTTGATCATACTATTTGTAAACATATGTAATGAATGCGCGATCAAAACAATGGTAATGACATGAGTAAACAACTGAATCATAAAGCAAATACTTTTCATGAATAGTACTTTCAAGACAAGCATCAATAAGTCTTGCATAAGAGTTAACTCATAAAGCAATAAATCAAAGTAAAGGTGTTGAAGCAACACAAAGGAAGATTAAGTTTCAGCGGTTGCTTTCAACTTATAACATGTATATCTCATGGATATTGTCAACATAAAGTAATATAACAAGTGCAATATGCAAGTATGTAGGAATCAATGCAGAGTTCACACAAGTGTTTGCTTCTTAAGGTGGAGGGAGATAGGTAAAACTGACTCAACAATAAAAGTAAAAGAATGGTCCTTCAAAGAGGAAAGCATCGATTGCTGTATTTGTGCTAGAGCTTTTATTTTGAAAACATGAAACAATTTTGTCAACGGTACTAATAAAGCATATGAGTTATGTAAATTATATCTTACAAGTTGCAAGCCCCATGCATAGTATACTAATAGTGCCCGCACCTTGTCCTACTTAGCTTGGACTACCGGATCTTTGCATGCCATGTTTCAACCAAGTGTCACAAAGGGGTACCTCCCCTGTACAAAGGTCTAAGGAGAAAGCTCGCATTTTGGATTTCTCGCTTTTGATTATTCTCAACTTAGACATCCATACGGGACAACATGGACAACAGATAATGGACTCCTCTTTAATGCATAAGCATGTAGCAAAATTATTATTCTCATATGAGATTGAGGATATATGTCCAAACTGAAACTTCCACCATGATTCATGGCTTTAGTTAGCGGCCCAATGTTCTTCTCTAACAATATGCATGCTCCAACCACTAAGGTGATAGATCCTTCAGACAAGACGGACATGCATAGCAACTCACATGATATTCAATAAAGAGTAATTGATGGCGTTCCCCAGAAGCTTGGTTATCGCACAACAAGCAACTTAATAAGAGATAAAGTGCATAAGTACATATTCAATACTACGATAGTTTTAAGGCTATTTTGTCCCATGAGCTATATATTGCAAAGGTGAATGATGGAATTTTAAAGGTAGCACTCAAGCAATTTACTTTGGAATGGCGGAGAAATACCATGTAGTAGGTAGGTATGGTGGACACAAATGGCATAGTAGTTGGCTCAAGGATTTTGGATGCATGAGAAGTATTCCCTCTCGATACAAGGTTTAGGCTAGCAAGGTTTATTTGAAGCAAACTCAAGGATGAACCGGTGCAGCAAAACTCACATAAAATACATATTGTAAACATTATAAGACTCTACACCGTCTTCCTTGTTGTTCAAAACTCAATACTAGATATTATCTAGACCTTAGAGAGACCAAATATGCAAATCAAATTTTAGCAAGCTCTATGTATTTCTTCATTAATGGGTGCAAAGCATATGATGCAAGAGCTTAAACATGAGCACAACAATTGCCAAGTATCACATTATCCAAGACATTTTAGAATTACTACATGTAGCATTTTCCAATTCCAACCATATAACAATTTAACGAAGAAGAAACTTCGCCTTGAACATTATGAGTAAAGCCTAAGGACATATTTGTCCATATGCAACAGCGGAGCGTGTCTCTCTCCCACAAAGTGAATGCTAGGATCCATTTTATTCAAACAAAAACAAAAATAAAAACAAACCGGCTCCAAGTAAAGAACACAAGATGTGAGTGAATAAAAATATAGTTTCGGGGGAGGAACCTGATGATTTTGTCGATGAAGAAGGGGATGCCTTGGGCATCCCCAAGCTTAGACGCTTGAGTCTTCTTAGAATATGCAGGGATGAACCACGGGGGCATCCCCAAGCTTAGAGCTTTCACTCCTCTTGATCATAGTATATCATACTCTCTCTTGACACTTGAAAACTTCCTTCACACAAAACTTCAAGCAAACTCATTAGAGGGTTAGTGCACAATTAATAATTCACATGTTCAGAGGTGGCACAATCATTCTTTACACTTCTGGACATTGCATAAAGCTACTGGACATTAATGGATCAAAGAAATGCATCCAATATAGCAAAAGAGGCAATGCGAAATAAAAGGCAGAATCTGTCAAAAACAGAACAGTCCGTAAAGACGAATTTTAAAATGGCACCAGACTTGCTCAAATGAAAAACTCAAAACTAGTGAAAGTTGTGTACATATCTGAGGATCACGCTCGTAAATTGGCAGATTTTTTCGAATTTTCTACAGAGACCTGTGCCCAGATTCGTGACAGACAGCAATGCTGTTTCTGCGCAGCGATCCCAAATATAACATCAACTTTGACATAGAAACTTTACTTGGCACAAAAACATGATAAGGAGAGGTTGCTACAGTAGTAAACAACTTCCAAGACTCAAATATAAAACAAAGTACTGTAGTAAAAACATGGATTGTCTCCCATAAGCGCTTTCTTTAACGCCTTTCAGCTAGGCGCAGAAAGTGCAAATCAAGTAACATCAAGAGTAGAAGCATCAACATCATAGCTTGTTCTAATAATAGAATCAAAAGGCAACTTCATTCTCTTTCTAGGGAAGTGTTTCATACCTTTCTTGAGAGGAAATTGATATTTAATATTACCTTCCCTCATATCAATAACAGCACCAACAGTTCGAAGAAAAGGTCTTCCCAACACAATAGGACAAGATGCATTGCATTCGATATCCAAGACAACAAAATCAACGGGGACAAGGTTATTGTTAACCGTAATGCGTACATTATCAATCCTCCCCAAAGGTTTCTTTTTAACATTATCGGCAAGATTAACATCCAAATAACAATTCTTCAATGGTGGCAAGTCAAGCATATCATAAATCTTTTTAGGCATAACAGAAATACTTGCACCAAGATCACATAAAGCATTACATTCAAAGTCATTGAATTTAATTTTAATGATGGGCTCCCAACCATCTTCTAACTTTCTAGGAATAGAAGTTTCAAGTTTTAGTTTTTCTTCTCTAGCTTTTATGAGAGCATTTGTAATATGTTTTGTAAAGGCTAAATTTATAGCACTAGCATTAGGACTTTTAGCAAGTTTTTGTAAGAACTTTATAACTTCAGAGATGTGACAATCATCAAAGTCTAAATCATTATGAGCTACAGCAATGGGATCATTGTTCCCAAGGTTGGAAAAATTTCAGCAGTTTTATCACAAGCATCACAGCAGTTTTAGCAATTTCAGCAGTTTTGTACGCTTTGCACTAGGAGTAGAAACATTGCCAACACCAATTATTTTACCATTGATAGTAGGAGGTGCAGCAACATGTGAAGAATCAACATTACTAGTGGTGGTAATAGTCCAAACTTTAGCTACATTATTCTCTTTAGCTAGTTTTTCATTTTCTTCTCTATCCCACCTAGCACGCAATTCGGCCATTAATCTTATATTCTCATTAATTCTAACTTGGATGGCATTTGCTGTAGTAGTAATCTTATTATCAATATCATTGTTAGGCATAACTTTCAATTTTAATAACTTAACATCAGAGGCAAGTCTATCCACTCTAGAAGCAATAATATCAATTTTATCAAGCTTTTCCTCAACAGATTTGTTAAAAGCAGTTTGTGTACTAATAAATTCTTTAAGCATAGCTTCAAGACCAGAGGGTACACTCCTATTATTGTTGTAAGAATTCCCATAAGAATTACCATAACCATTACCATTAGCAGAAGGATATGGCCTATAGTTATTACCATAGTTGTTCCTATAAGCATTGTTGTTGAAATTATTATTTTTAATGAAATTCACATCAACATTTTCTTCTTGAGCAACCAATGAAGCTAAAGGAACATTATTTGGATCAACATTAGATCTACCATTCACAAGCATAGACATAATCACATCAATTTTATCACTCAAGGAAGAGGTTTCTTCAACAGAATTTACCTTCTTACCTTGTGGAGCTCTTTCCGTGTGCCATTCAGAGTAATTCACCATCATATCATCAAGAAGTTTTGTAGCCGCCCCCAAAGTGATGGACATAAAGGTACCTCCAGCAGCTGAATCCAATAAATTCCGTGAAGAAAAATTTAGTCCTGCATAGAAGGTTTGGATGATCATCCAAGTAGTCAGTCCATGGGTTGGGCAATTCTTTACCAAAGTTTTCATTCTCTCCCATGCTTGAGCAACATGTTCAGTATCTAATTGCTTAAAATTCATTATGCTACTTCTCAAAGAAATAATTTTAGCGGGAGGATAATATCTACCAATAAAAGCATCCTTACATTTAGTCCATGAATCAATACTATTCTTAGGCAAAGATAGCAACCAATCTTTAGCTCTTCCTCTTAATGAGAAAGGAAACACTTTCAATTTAATAATATCACCATCTACATCCTTATACTTTTGCATTTCACAAAGTTCAACAAAATTATTGAGATGGGCAGCAGCATCATCAGAACTAATACCAGAAAATTGATCTCTCATGACAAGATTTAGTAAAGCAGGTTTAATTTCAAAGAATTCTGCTGTAGTAGCAGGTGGAGCAATAGTGTGCATAGGAAATCATTATTATTTGCATTTGTGAAGTCACACAACTTAGTATTTTCAGGGGTATTCATTTTAGCAACAGTAAATAAAACAAACTAGATAAAGTAAATGCAAGTAACTAATTTTTTTGTGTTTTTGATAGAGAGAGCAAGACAGTAAATAAAGTAAAACTAGCAACTAATTTTTTTGTGTTTTGTTTAGGTGCAGCAAACAAAGTAGTAAATAAAATAAAGCAAGACAAAAACAAAGTAAAGAGATTGAGAAGTGGAGACTCCCCTTGCAGCGTGTCTTGATCTCCCCGACAACGCGCCAGAAAACAGGCTTGATGCGCGTAAATGTACACGTCCGTTGGGAACCCCAAGAGGAAGGTATGATGCGCACAGTGGCAAGTTTTCCCTCGGAAAGAACCAAGGTTTATCGAACCAGGAGGAGCCAAGAAGCACGTTGAAGGTTGATGGTCGCGAAATGTGATGCGGTGCAACACCAGGGATTCCGGCGCCAACGTGGAACCTGCACAACACAACCCAAGTACTTTGTCCCAACGAAACAGTGAGGTTGTCAATCTCACCGGCTTGCTGTAACAAAGGATTAAGCGTATCGAGTGGAAGATGATTGTTTGCAAGAAAACAATAAACAAGTATTGCGAGTAGATTGTATGCTATGTAAAGAATAGGACCGGGGTCCACAGTTCACTAGAGGTGTCTCTCCCATAAGATAAAAGCATGTTGGGTGAAAAAATTACGGTGGGCAATTGACAAATAGAGAAAGGCATAACAATGCATGTACATGATATGATAAATATAGTGAGATTTAATTGGGCATTACGACAAAGTACATAGACCGCCATCCAATTGCATCTATGCCTAAAAGTCCACCTTCAGGTTATCATCCGAACCCCATTCAGTATTAAGTTGCAAAGCAACGACAATTGCATTAAGTATGGTGCGAATGTAATCGACAACTACATCCTTAGACATAGAATCAATGTTTTATCCCTAGTGGCAACAGCACATCACAACCTTAGAACTTTCTGTCACTGTCCCATGTGTCAATGAAGGCATGAACCCACTATCGAGCATAAATACTCCCTCTTGGAGTTAAGAGTACAAACTTGGCCAGAGCCTCTACTAATAGGGAGAGCATGCAAGATCATAAACAACACATAAACAATAGATTGATAATCACCATAACATAGTATTCTCTATCCATCGGATCCCACAAACACAACATATAGTATTACAGATAGATGATCTTGATCATGTTAGGCAGCTCACAAGATCCAACAATGAAGCACAACAAGGAGAAGACGACCATCTAGCTACTGCTATGGACCCATAGTCCAGGGGTGAACTACTCACTCATCACTCCGAGGCGATCATGGCGATGAAGAGTCCTCCAGAGATGAATCCCCTCTCCGGCAGGCCGGAGGCGATCTCCTGAATCCCCCGAGATGGGATTCGCGGCGGCGGCGTCTCAGTAAGGTTTTCCGTATCGTGGCTCTCGGTACTAGGGGTTTCGCGATGGAGGCTTTAAATAGGCGAAAGGGCAGGTCAAGAGGCGGCGCGAGGGGCCCACACCATAGGGCGGCGCGGGCCCCCCTCTGGCCGTGCGGCCCTATGGTGGCGGCGCCTCGTCGCCCCACTTCTTATCCCTTTCGGTCTTCTGGAAGCTTCGTGCAAAATAGGACCCCGGGCGGTGATTTCGTCCAATTCCGAGAATATTTCGTTACTAGGATTTCTGAAACCAAAAGCAGACAGACAGCTGGCTCTTCGGCATCTTGTTAATAGGTTAGTTCCAGAAAATGCGTAAATACGACATATAATGTGCATAAAACATGTAGGTATCATCAATAAAGTAGCATGGAACATAAGAAATTATCGATACGTTGGAGACGTATCAGTCTTCCTAATGGAGTATAATAAAGCCCCTGGTCCTGATAGTTTCCCAGCTGAATTTTATCAATCTTTTGGGGATGTCATCAAGGTTGACCTGCTAGCTCTTTTTGCGGATTTGCATGCTGGCCAATTGGAGCTTTTTAGGCTCAACTTTGGTGAGATTATTTTATTGCCCAAGGTTAATGAAGCAGAAAGGATTCAACAATTTCGTCCTATTTTTCTTCTTAACGTGAGCTTTAAAATATTCACTAAGGTTGCCACGATCCGATTAAATTCGGTGGCGGATCATGTGATTAGACCTTCTCAAACTGCTTTCATGCAAGGACGGAATATTCTGTATGGGGTTGTAGTCCTCCATGAAACTGTTCATGAATTGCATAGAAAGAAGTTGAATGGAGTCATTTTAAAGATTGACTTTGAGAAGGCCTATGATAAGGTTAAGTGGTCTTTTTTGCAACAAACTCTCAGAATGAAAGGTTTCTCTGATGAGTGGCGTGCGTTAATCAATAGTTTTATCTCGGGTGGAAGTGTTGCCATTAAAGTCAATGATGATGTGGGCAAATACTTCCAGACTAAGAAAGGACTAAGACAGGGAGATCCATTATCACCAGTACTATTTAATATAGTGGCTGATATGCTTGCTGTCTTGATTGAACGTGCTAAGTCTGAGGGCCAAATTGAAGGGGTTATTCCTCATCTGGTTGATGGAGGGTTATCCATTCTTCAATATGCCGACGATACAATACTTTTTATGGATCATGACATAGACAAGGCTCGGAACCTAAAGTTAATTCTTTCTGCGTTTGAGCTTTTGTCGGGTCTGAAAATAAATTTCCATAAAAGTAAATTGTTTTGTTTTGGCGAGGCCCAAGATCATGTTGCAGAATATGCTGAACTTTTCGGCTGTGGCCAAGGCCAATTTCCAATTAGGTACTTGGGAATTCCGATTCATTATCAGAGACTTACCAATGCTGAGTGGAAATTGGTTGAGGAACGGCTTCAGATTAGATTGAGTAGTTGGAAAGGTAAATTGCTGTCCTTGGGAGGAAGATTAGTTCTCATAAATGCGGTACTGAGTAATATGGTACTCTATATGATATCTTTCTTCCAACTTCCTAGAGGAGTCTTAAAACGGTTGGATTATTTCCGATCAAGATTCTTCTGGCAAGGGGATTGCGAAGCGTAAATATCGGCTGGCTAAATGGAATGTGTTGTGTCGGCCCAAAGATCATGGAGGACTTGGCATTCAAGACCTCCAGGTCAAGAATAGGGCACTTCTCGGTAAATGGTTGTATAAGCTACTTACCGAAGAGGGCATATGGCAAACACTCCTTAAGAGGAAGTATATTGGTTCAAAGGCTTTATCTCAGGTTATTTGGAGACCAGGAGATCCGCATTTTTGGGCTGGTCTTATGGAAACAAAGAAGTTTTTCTTTCCATATGGTTCTTTCTCTATAAAGGATGGATTGGAAATTCGTTTCTGGGAGGATAAGTGGTTGGGTAATACCACACTCCGGGAACAATATCCGGCATTGTACAATATTGTGCGCCACAAAGGCGATACTATCGCTAAGGTGTTGGAAAATTTCCCACCAAATGTGGAGTTTAGAAGAAGTCTCATCGGTCCCAGACAAGCCTCTTGGCAGGATTTGTTACAACGTCTTGAGTTAGTTCAATTGACTCAGGGACCGGATGTATTTCGATGGAATCTTACCGGGAATGGTGCATTCTCAGTGGCTTCCATGTACAATGCTTTAATTCAACCTGAAATTCCGGTCGATAATAATTCAAAAATTTGGAAGATGAAGATACCACTAAAAACAAAAATCTTTGCCTGGTATCTTCGTCGGGGGTAATTCTTACTAAAGATAATCTTGCCAAACGCAACTGGCATGGAAGTAAAAAGTGTGTCTTCTGTCATCAGGACGAGACTATTAAATACTTATTTTTCCAATGTAAGTTTGCTAGGTCTATATGGTCAGCCGTCCAAATTGGGTCTATCTTATACCCACCACGTAGTGTTGTCAATTTATTTGGCAACTGGCTCAATGGTGTGGATGTTAGGTTTAAATGTCTTATTAGGATGGGAGCGATTGCAATTATTTGGTCGCTGTGGCTATGTAGAAATGACAAGATTTTCAATAATATTTCTTCTTCTTTTTTGCAGGTCATCTACCGATGTACAACTTTGCTTCGTTCATGGATACCGTTGCAGCGTGTGGAGCACCGGAACCTCTTTACGGAGGTGTCTTCACGGTTGGAGGATACGGCGAGGGATATTTTCTCCCAACATGGGTGGCAGCGTGACCTTCGGCTAGACCCTCCTAGCTAGTATTTGTTACTGTTATTTGGACAATGTTTTTTTAATCTTTGAACCTTTTGTGGTTTTGTAACGAATTTGTGTGCGGCTGTGTGCATCTTAGTTATGCAGAGGTCTATTGCGAAGTAATAGTGATTTTGAGAAAAAAAACCTTCGGCTCGATAAATGTTAAGATTCATGCACTAGCCACTTGAACCAAAAGTCCGAACTGATGGAAAGGGCTAGGCAATCTACTTATACACTTCACAACACCCCCACTCGCGTGTGATGGAAGAAGAGAAAGTCAACACGTGAAAGAAGAAGAGCACACCGAAACAGGGCATCATCGGTGGCTAAAGAGGGGGGCAACAACAATTTTTAGGCTTAATTGCGAAAACCATGTGAAAGCCAAGATTTGAACTCGAGACCTGAGCTTTGATACCATGTTAAGATTCATGCACTAGCCACTTGAACCAAAAATCCGAACTGATGAAAAGGGCTAGGCAATCTACTTATACACTTCACAACAATAACTACCCAATTCTGAATTGGCCAAGAATAATTCTGCAAGACATTCCGGCTCATAAAAATCTAATTCACGTTTGGAAATATGCATGTAACACAGACTAAAACAGGTTTATTAACCTAACATATGTTATAGATTCCCCACAAAAAACAAAACTTGCTTTTTTTGGTTGTGAACTACAAGGAGGGCGGTGCATGCGATGTATCTGTATGGATGCTTTCCAAACCCTCCCACTGCAAAATGCCATCTAAATTTTGAAATATGCAGTTGGACAACACCAGACCTCTGAGCAGGTGCAGCCGTGCAGGGAACAGAGAGGCTGGCCTTGGGATATTTTCGAAAGCAAAAAGGATTTGGAAAGAGATGTGGAGGGACTCAATACGCAGACCTCAAGTTGTAAGGGCATCTCCAATCGGGCTACCCATCTCGCGTCCGCGCGTCTGGATGGGTCGAAACGGACAAAATCCCGGCCCAGCGCGCGGATCCATCCCTAAAACGGACGGCGCGGCCCGGGACGACCCAAAGCCTGCCCAAATCTTGGACGAGTTTGCGTGGCCGCGGAAAGGCTGGTCGCTCGCCCCCCTTGTCCGCCCCAGCCCGCCTGTCTGCCTCCCAAAACACAAGCCCGTCGCACACATCTCCCCACCGCTCCGCCGGCGATTTGGGAGCGCGTCGACGCCGGCCATCGTCGTCGAGACGCCGAAGCGGGGCAGAAGCATAGGCCGAGGCGCGCTGCTTCGCCGCGTCGTAGCAGTCGGAGGACGCCGCCCGGCGCTGTTGTCCTCTCACCGTCGCGACACTCCCGCCGTTCGCAGCTGCGCCGTTTCCGCCGGAGGTGGCTCTCTCCGTGTTTCCAGACCGCAACTCGGCTGAGACGGCCATGCCTGCAGGTCCTATGGAAGCATTTGGACCGCCTCCGCTGCGAGGTGTTGTTGAAATGCTCGAACTAAAATGTGTCCCTTTTCAGATCATGGTGGACAGCGACGACGAATACTACTTCAAGAACTTCATCGACACGTCGTCAGACGAGGAGTCCGACGACGATTTTTTCACGGATGCTGCGCTGCTGATGGCGTGTAACTCACACGTTCGTTGGGAACCCCAAGAGGAAGGTATGATGCGCACGGCAAGTTTCCCTCGAAAGAAACCAAGGTTTATCGAACCAGGAGGAGCCAAGAAGCACGTTGAAGGTTGATGGTGGCGAAATGTGATGCGGCGCAACACCGGGGATTCGGCGCCAACGTGGAACCTGCACAACACAACCAAAGTACTTTGCCCCAACGAAAGCAGTGAGGTTGTCAATCTCACCGCTTGCTGTAACAAAGGATTAACCGTATTGTGTGGAAGATGATTGTTTGCGAAAACAGTAAAACAAGTATTGCAGTAGATTGTATGCGATGTAAAGAATAGGACCGGGGTCCACAGTTCACTAGAGGTGTCTCTCCCATAAGATAAAAGCATGTTGGGTGAACAAATTACAGTCGGACAATTGACAAATAGAAAAGAGCATAACAATGCACATACATGATATGATAAATATAGTGAGATTTAATCAGGCATTACGACAAAGTACATAGACCGCTATCCACATGCATCTATGCCTAAAAAGTCCACCTCAGGTTATCATCCGAACCCTTCCGGTATTAAGTTGCAAGCAACAGACAATTGCATTAAGTATGGTGCGTAATGTAATCAACAACTACATCCTTAGACATAGCATCAATGTTTTATCCCTAGTGGCAACAGACATCCACAACCTTAGAACTTTCTGTCACTGTCCCAGATTTAATGGAGGCATGAACCCACTATCGAGCATAAATACTCCCTCTTGGAGTTAAGAGCAAAAACTTGGCCGAGCCTCTACTAATAACGGAGAGCATGCAAGATCATAAACAAACATAGGTAATAGATTGATAATCACCATAACATAGTATTCTCTATCCATCGGATCCCGACAAACACAACATATAGTATTACAGATAGATGATCTTGATCATGTTAGGCAGCTCACAAGATCCAACAATGAAGCACATAAGGAGAAGACGACCATCTAGCTCTGCTATGGACCCATAGTCCAGGGGTGAACTACTCACTCATCACTCCGGAGGCGATCATGGCGATGAAGAGTCCTCCAGGAGATGATCCCCTCTCAGGCGTGCGGAGGAATCTCTGAATCCTGAGATGGGATTGGCGGCGCGTCTTAGTAGTAATTTTCCGTATCGTGGCTCTCGTACTGGGGTTTGCGACGGAGGCTTTAAGTAGGCGAAAGGGTAGGTCAAAGGCGACACGGGGCCCACACACTAGAGGCGGCGCGGCCATGGCTTGCCGCGCCGCCTGGTGTGTCCCCACCTCGTGGCCCTTCGTCCTCTTCGGTCTTCTGGAGCTTCGTGCAAAAATAGGACCATGGGCGTTGATTTCGTCCAATTCCAAGAATATTTCCTTACTAGGATTTATGAAACCAAAAACAACAGCAACCGGCTCTTCGGCATCTTGTTAATAGGTTAGTGCTTGGAAAATGCGTAAATACGACATATAATGTGTATAAAACATGTAGATATCATCAATAATGTAGCATGGAACATAAGAAATTATCGATACGCTGGAGACGTATCAGCTCATCCACGAGCATGTCTCCAGATCCCCGTGCACCGGGGGTCCTTGCCGCGCGGCCGCCTTGGACCGCAAAAGAGAACGCGGCCACGACCAGCTCTACAACGACTACTTCCAACCCAAGGCATTGTTCGTGCCGTCCTTGTTTCGCCGTCGTTTTCGGATGACCAGGCCGCTGTTCCGCCGGATAATGGATGGCGTCAAGATCTACGACGACTACTTCCGTGCGAAAGTGGATGCACTTGGCAAGGTAGGCCTCTCTTCGTACCAGAAATGCACGGCAGCGATTAGGATGCTCGCATATGGCGTTGCCGGTGATTTCGTAGATGAGTACACGCGCATGAGTGAGTCAACCAGCCTGGAATCGATGTACAGGTTCTGCAGAGCAGTGATCGGTTCGTTCGGAGAACAGTACCTCCGGTAACCTAATGCAGAGGACAGCTCGTCATTTGTCGATCAACGCTTCCGGGGGTTTCTGGGATGCTTGGCAGCATAGACTGCATGCACTAGGAGTGGAAGAACTGCCCCTTTGGTTGGCGGGTACAACGGCCATTCTGAGGGGTGCACGGTCATTCTTGAAGTTGTTGCTTCCCATGACACATGGATTTGGCACTCATTCTTCGGAATGGCTGGCTCGCACAATGACATCAATGTGCTGCAGCGCTCTCTCCGGTGTTTGATAGGCTAGCATACGGTCAGTCCCCTGATGTGGATTTTGAGATCAATGGCCACCACTACACCAAGGGGTACTACCTTGCTGATGGTATCTATCCACCTTGGGCTACACTCGTGAAGACAATCCGAAAACCCAGTTCAGAGCAGGAGGCAAGGTTTGCCAAAGAGCAGGAGGCAGCCCGGAAAGATGTCGAGCGGGCGTTTGGCATCCTCCAAGCTCGTTGGGCTATCGTCAGACACCCTGCCAGAGCCTGGGATGTGCAAACTCCGTGGGAGGTGATGACCGCTTGTGTAATCATGCATAACATGATTGTTGAGGTAGAGCGGGATGATTCACTCTTTGATAATGACTGGGAAGGCCAAGGAGAGTTGGTTACTCCTCAAGGTGGTCCGACTTCTTCCAGGCCAGCCTCCTGCGCTCTTTCTTCGTTCATTTTCCTTTTTTTTTTTGAAACGAGGCAAAAGCTTTGCCTTTCATTGATATAGGAGAAAAGAGTTGGCCCGTTTATGAGAAAAACCGTTACAACACGACACCACACGCCAGCCCCGAGGCTGCGCTCCACACGGGTCGACGACCAAACAGGTCGACACCACACCTCAACGCAACAAGCGGAGGCGAAGGACCGGAGACATCGCTCCCAACTACCACGCCGGCCCCAAGGCCGCGCCCCTCCTGGCCGAAGACGAGCCCGCCTTCGCCGAACCACCAAAACACTCCGCAAGACCCTCAGTCCGGTGGACGTCCAAAGCGCGGCCCCAAGAGGCAAAGCGACACAAGAGCGCCGTCCACGCCCGATCCCGCTAAGGATCTAGGGTTTCCCCCTGGAGAACCGGGCGGAGATCAAGCTTACCCGCCGACGACGCCTTCAAGAAGAAGCGGCGCCCACGGGCGTCCACCGTCGTCGGTCCCGGCGTCGCCAAGACAAAGCTTTCGCCTAGCAGGGAGTCCCAAGACCTCGCGCCCGCCCAAACAAGGACCGGCACAAGCCAACTGCAACCACGCGCGACCCGGAGAGACGCCGCACGAACCCCACCTCGCAGCCTCAAAAAGCTCGACTCCTCGCAGCAACTCATGGCCATCCCCTAGCCGCCTTCACGCTACACAACCTGTAGCCATCGGAGAACCGCCGAAGAGCGCCGTGGGCGCAGCCCGAACGCCACATAGAGGGGACGCCGACTGATACGTCTCCAACGTATCGATAATTTCTTATGTTCCATGCTACTTTATTGATGATACCTACATGTTTATGCACATTATATGTCGTATTTACGCGTTTTCTGGAACTAACCTATTAACAAGATGCCGAAGAGCCAGTTGTTGTTTTCTGCTGTTTTTGGTTTCAGAAATCCTAGTAACAAAATATTCTCGGAATTGACGAAATCAACACCCAGGGTCCTATTTTGCCACGAAGCTTCCGGAAGACCGAAGGAGAGTCGAAGTGGGGCCACGAGGTGGCCGGATGACGGGCACGGCCCGGGCCCTGGCGCGCGACCTGTCCCTGGGCCCTCGTGCGCCTCTTGACTGCCCTTCCGCCTACAAATAGCCTCCGTCGCGAAACCCCGGTGCGAGGCACGATGCGGAAAACCTTGCGAGATGCCGCCGCCGTAATCCCATCTCGGGGGATTCGGGAGATCGCCTCCGCGCCTGCCGGAGAGGGGATTCATCTCCGGGAGGACTCTACACCGCCATGGTCGCCTCCGGAGTGATGAGTGAGTAGTTCACCCCTGGACTATGGGTCCATAGCAGTAGCTAGATGGTCGTCTTCTCCTTGTTGTGCTTCATTTTTGGATCTTGTGAGCGCCTAACATGATCAAGATCATCTATCGTAATACTATATGTTGTGTTTGTTGGGATCCGATGGATAGAGAATACTATGTTATGGTGATTATCAATCTATTGTTTATGTGTTGTTTATGATCTTGCATGCTCTCCGTTATTAGTAGAGGCTCTGGCCAAGTTTTTGCTCTTAACTCCAAAAGGGGGTATTTATGCTCGATAGTGGGTTCATGCCTTCATTGATACCTGGGACAGTGACATAAAGTTCTAAGGTTGTGATGTGCTGTTGCCACTAGGATAAAACATTGATTCTATGTCTAAGGATGTAGTTGTCGATTACATTACGCACCATACTTAATGCAATTGTATTGTTGCTTTGCAACTTAATACTGAATGGGTTCGGATGATAACTGAAGGTGGACTTTTTAGGCATAGATGCGGTTGGATGGCGGTCTATGTACTTTGTCGTAATGCCCGGATTAAATCTCACTATATTTACCATATCATGTATATGCATTGTTATGTCTTTCTCTATTTTTCAATTGCCCGACTGTAATTTGTTCACCCAACATGCTTTTATCTTATGGGAGAGACACCTCTAGTGAACTGTGGACCCCGGTCCTATTCTTTATATACATACATCTACTTGTTTTTACTGTTTTCTTGCAAACAATCATCTTCCACACAATACGGTTAATCCTTTGTTCACAAGCCATGAGATTAACAACCTCACTGTTTCGTTGGGAGCAAAGTACTTGGGTGTGTTGTGCAGTTCCACGTTGGCGCGGAATCCCGTTGTTGCGCTTGCATCACATTTCGCCACCATCAACCTTCAACGTGCTTCTTGGCTCCTCCTGGTTCGATAAACCTTGGTTTCTTTCTGAGGGAAAACTTGCCACTGTGCGCATCATACCTTCCTCTTGGGGTTCCCAACGGACGTGTACATCTACGCGCATCACCGACCAACACCGACACGAGGCTTGAAGACGAACGCCGAAGACCGCAGACTTGCGCAACCAACACAACCACATGGCCGCCACCCCGCCATCCGCACCGCGCCCTGCAACAACAACAGAGCAGACCAGGAAGAAGAGCCACGCCGCAACCCGAGCGGCCACGGCGGGCCGCGCGAACAGGGGTGAACCGGGCCGACCCGCCGGAGCCCGTCCCGGGCCCCCGGCGCCGCCGCGACCTGCAGCCGTGTACCGCGCCAAGCTGCCGCGTCTGCGCGCCGTGCACCACCACCGCTCACGGACCGCGCGTCGTCACCACCGCCGGCGCAGCCAGCGAGCCGTCCCCAGACTTGGCCCGTGCTCCGCCGAGCCCAGCGCTGCGCCGCTGCAAACCATCGCTCACCGCGCGACGTCCCTGCCATGAGCTCGACCACCGGACGAGCGCCGCATGCCCGCCCGCGCCGACGAGCTCCTCTCGCCAGGGACGCGCGGGAGGGAGAACCGCCCGCCGCCACCTACCGGGAGGCGCGCGGCTTGCGACCCCTCCCGTGGCGGGCGAAGCCACGGAGGAGAGGTGGCGGGGGTTAGCGGCGCGGCGGTTAGGTTCCCGGTCGCGAGGAGGAGAAGGGCGCAGTGGCCTGTGTGTTTGGCTTGTTCTCTGTGTCAATCTTTTTGTTCCGTATCATTTTCCACAGGTACAGGGTAGGAGCCACACAAAAGGTCAGCCGCTCGATACAAAATATGCAACGATCTTGGTGTGGTTGATCCAGCACTCGCGAGTACTGAACCAGCTAACCCCTTAACTAGGACATTCAAACCAGTTCTCCACCTACTAGACAAAATCACAGGTCACCCACCCTACCACGACTGCAGCCTGCAGGTACAGAGGCACTTCATTTTGGTGCTGTCGGGCGATCAAGGTCGTTGAGAAACCAGAGCATGGTTGAGGGTTGAGGCGAGGTTTTTAAAAGAAATGGACGCCCCAATGGGAATTAGAGAAGCCAAATTCATCGGGATCTTGCAGCTCCGCAGGAATGCAGGATCCTCAAACCCATAGCAAGTAGAGATAGTGAAACATGAAGTGGGGCTCGAAATTTCATTTCTATTGTTCTCCAAACCACAATCAGGCTACTCTCAATGTATTTTCTGTCAACGTCGTCTCATGTATCGGATATTAATATTCAACTACCACAATAGATTTTATCTTACGGAGAGTTAGTATCTATTATAATAGATTAATAGTACCTTTTTATTAAATTATGTGAGTCTAATTAGATGATAGTACGGCGGAAATTTAATTCGGCTCCTGGGTGCGTATGCTCCCTATACCAAAAAGTGAAATTTCTAAATGTCGACAAATGTTAACAAAAAAAATCTACATGTACATCTCCATAATATACGTGTGTTCGTCAAGTTCCGCGAGGAACCAATATTTTTTACCATCTATGTAAAAATGAGAAAATTTATCTTCTGAAAAGCCTTATTTTTAGCATTAAATATTTTTTACACATACCACATGGCAAGTTTATTTTTCATGAAATGACTTTGTGAGCATGTGGCACGTGAAGACGTACGTGTGATTTTTTTTTCAATTTTTTAATTTTTTTAAAATACATGTAACATGCATTTTAAAATAAAGTAAAGCCAAGGGAACCATTACTCGAAATGCTACCGGTAAAACCATTGAAATAACACCATAATGAAACTAGACCTAGAAAAACTAAACCCACTTACATGTGGGAGTGCTCATGATTAGAATGAGACTAGCCATAGCGGAAGTATCATAAGTGGTACTTCCTTCGTTCATAATTACCTCGCGTTTTAGGTTTAATCAAAATCAAACTTTGTAAAGTTTAATCGAATATTAGGGAAAAATATCGATATCTACAATATAAAATCTATTGTACTAGAATCTTCATAATATATAGTTTCAAACTATATGCATTTGATATTATGATTGTTGATATATTTTTCCTCTACTCTTAGTTAAATTTTACAAGTATAACTTTGACTAAACCTAGAACGCGAGGTAATCTCAATGGAGGGAGTATCATGCATACCATGCTGGCAAAAATATGACGTGGCATTACAATTAATGAGGAGACAGGTGAAAGTAGTATCATAGGTAGATACCGTATCATAGAACGTAAAACTATAAAAATTAATGGCAAATACATCATGTACACAAATTTGATCTGAGATTCAAATTATTAAATATGAAGAAACTATGATACTACATCATGATACTATGCAATGTAGGGGTGATATCATAGACTTGTATCATATGCCTGACACTAGTGTACAATACTCCCATTTTTTTTAAACTAGTCCGAGTGTATTATCTAGAATATATGCACATAATTAATTAATTGTTTATAGCTACATCTACTTTATAAAACTCTCATAGTCTATTACTTACTTCCGGCCAATAGGAGAATAATTAATTATTTTTAAGGTTATCTTTGGTTAACGTGATTCTAAAAAAGTAGGAATAGAATAAAACCTAAGAGATAGAAATGTGTTGAGGGAATATCTAATTCTACATGCCCCCCTAGTTTTATAAGCACTACCCCTTCTTTAAGGTAAGTACGAAGCAGGGTTTAAAGATTAATTATCTTTTTGCTGAGTCGGGGGAGAGGAAAAAAGTGTCTTATGTGCAAAAGTTACCTGCAGCACATGCTTCTAGTCACTTTATAAGTGTAAGATGAGCCACATATTAACAAAATAAACGTATTTTTATAAGAATAAACGTATTTTTATAGCTAACTATTATACATGTTAGCTATAGATAACATAACAATAGCATATAGCGAACTACGCTGGCTCTACTACTAAATATGCTCTTACGTTTTATCATGGGCTACATTTCTTTTACTTTCTTGCTCCAAGGTAAGAAGGACCGCTGGCCTACATAAGTCGATACGGGATTGTAGACACCCATTCTCATTTCATCTGAACTCAAGAGGGACAAGTACCCCATAGAGCCTTGCACAATCACGATTGACATAAATTTCTAAGGCCATTTGAAGGCTCAGACTTGAACAACTTAGCCAAACATATTCACACGAGGTCGATTGTCAAATCTATCCGTGTACGACGATCTTCACATATCGCCAATGTACGCACCTCGCTAAATTCATATCGCAAGCACTAACCAAAAGTGACAATGTGCATATGTTGTGTGTAGGCACCTCTAAATCCATATAACAAAATGTATGCACAAAGAAAATAATATGAAATACATTAATTCTCCGGTGTGTGTAGTTGACAAGAAAAGATAAATCACATATATCATAATGAGCATAGTCAAGTAAAAGTCAAACCAATAAAACCAGATGTTGGTTTGCCAAGATATCTCCAAACTTCTGTATACGAATTCTAAAAGAAATCTAAGTGAATGCTGAAATACATGTGTTCTTAGACATCATTATTTCCTCTAACTTCATCTTTTTTTTATCTTGGAAAAAGTATTGCAACGAAAGAGAACTTGTCTGCTCCCAAACTTGTTCTCTACTTTTTTTCCTACCAAAGCAAAGGCCCTGTGAACGTCTTTACTTTTTTTTTTTTTGAGAAGTGTGAACGTCTTTACTTAAATCTGTGTGTTGATTAGCAGCCAAACCCACCTCGTATTTGCCCCACGCGGCCACTCCAAGCCAAACCACAACCAGAGCCGCACACCCCGAGACCCATCCACCTCCGCCGTACTCGCCGCCGAAACCCTACGCCCAACCCAAATCCACACCCCTCGCCCCTCCCGCTGCCCCGCCGCGAGATTCGCCTCGATTCGCCGCTAACCCCGACGGCCCGGAGCGGCGGATCAAACCCCGGCCCTCGCGGCGCAAATCTCGCCGCCTGGCCATGGCGGAGCTCCTGGCTTCCTGGGCCGCCGAGGAGCGGTGGATGTACCCGGCGTTCCTGGCCATGTACGCCGTCATATACTCCATCGGCCAGCTGGGCCTGTTCCGGCGCTGGGAGTGGCGGCACCGCCTGGACGGCGCCAGCTGCCTCATCTCGCTCGCGCACGGCTCCGCCGCCGCGCTCGCGGCCGTGGCGGCCATCGCCGCGCAGCCGCCGGAGAGGCGGGGCTTCGCCGCGCCCAACTCCCGCCTCCAGGACCACGTCCTCGACTACAGCGTCGCCTACTTCACCATGGACCTGCTCCACTACCTCGCCTTCCTCCCCGGGGACACCCTCTTCATCGCCCACCACATCGCCACGCTCTTCGTCTTCCTCACCTGCCGCTACCTCGCCCACCATGGCGCCTACGCGCTCCTCATCCTGCTCTTTCTCGCCGAGGTCACCAGCCTGCTGCAGAATGTCTGGACGCTCGCCGGGATCTGGCGAGCCGAGGTGCCCGCCGCTGCCAGGGTGTACAACGCCCTCTCAGTGCCCTTCTATGTGCTGTACACCATTGTCAGGGGCGTCGCCGGGCCCATCTTCTTCATCAAGATGAGCATGTTCTACCTCTCCGGCCAGGCCGTGGATGTCATCCCCTGGTGGGTGCGCATATCCTGGATCATCGTCGTCGGCCCTGCTATCACGGTGAGCAACCTGTGGATCTGGAACCTATGGAAGGAGCTGTTGAGGGAACGCAAGCAGACCATGAAAAAGAAAGACACATAGTTGGTGTAGCTGTGTAGGTATACTGTGTACCTGATAGCGGCTCAATTTGTCACGATTGATCAAGTTGATAATTGATGGATTAATCATGATAGAGATATTTGGAATGAATGATTATATCTCTAAATGTACTTCTCTTGACATTTGCATTGCCTGTAGAAGTTGTGTTAGTGTTCATCTTCAATATTTTGTCAAGAAGTAATACCACAAATACTAGCTTCACACACAGAGAAAAAAAGATTATCCAGGTTTGATGATGCTTGCTGCAATTGGGTTTGACTTGATGTTTCTTGTACGAAATAACTTTCTTGGTTTGTGGATTTCGGTTTGACTTTCTTGTACGAAATAGCTTTCTTTGTTTGTGGATTTCTTCAGACAACTTCAAAACGGGTCTGTTGCTTGGCGTGTTGTACATTGATGGGTTGTATAGTACCTTGTAAAAAAACAGCAAAGAAACAAAATATACTACTGTACTAGCAAGGATTGAAATAGCAAGCCATCTTCTGATTTTGTAAACAACGGTTTCCAATTTCGTATAAAAAGGTAAGTTGACTAGCCAGAATGGCTGGAGAATCATAATGACGACTTCAGTTGTACTTGTGTCCAACATGTCAAAGTCTGCAACGACAGTATGAGCTCTTTTCGTTTGCCTAATTTCATGCATTTATTACCTGAAAGATACTACATCATGCATGAATATTTTTGTGACTACATGACCCTGTTTTGCATCAGTTCCTAGATTGTCCTGTGTATGAACTTGCTTCAACAACCTGCAATGTCTTCTTCTTTGCTAGCATCAACCTATTTAGACTGACAGAGCATGTACATATATGCACATGTTCTACAATGTACTCCTTCCGTACAATGAAACATATTAGATATTTGTCTAGTTTAGATGCATCTAGACACTAAATAGTAATTTAGATGCATCTAAATTTTGATAAATTTCAGACATGATTCACGGGGCGGAGGCAGTAAAAAAGCCCGTGCTCCATAGAAGCAATCCAGGTATACTATCTTAATTTTTGCCAAAGAAAGATGTATACTCTCTGATTGCTGTGCCCATTAAGGATGTTTCTTTTGGAGGTAGAGGTGTCATCATCATGCTACGTGTCCTTGCTTAGAAAACAATACTTTGTCACCCTTGTGCTTTTCTTCGGTCACCCGTTCTAGAATACTGGAGTACAAAACGGGCTCATCATGCTGGTGATTACAATGCAAAGCTAACTTAGTATAATGAACATGGACTGCTGCGATTGGTTTCCGTCTGGCATGTGTTTCTGAACTGTACGTAAGAGCATCGCTCGTTGGCACTCACGCAAATCCGTGAAATTTTCCGGATTGGAGGAAGATTTGGCGTGGGAGGAGTAGTTTCCGTCGTGTGCTCCCTGGCGTTTCTCGGGGAAAAAGAGGATGGCTCGGGGAATCGGACGAAAGAGGAGACACGTGGGCGTGGCGGTTGGTTTAGAGCATCCGAAGTCCGGAGACCCCGGGAAACCGGGATGGCGGAGTCCGGACGAAATAAGACAAATCGGACCAAAAGAGGACAGAGTAGTTTTCGCCGTCCGGATGAAAAAAAGTGGTCGTGGGGGCTTCTCGGGGAGACTAGTGGAGATGCACTAACAACTTGCTAGTGAACAAGGCTAGGTAAGCAGTTTATTAGCACCTTGGAGACACCTCCAAAGATTATTGAACTTTTAAGCTAGAGTGTTTGATTGGGGAACAATGTTGGACGGGACGGGACACGATCATTCCGGATGACGGGCGGAATTTGGCCCCAGGCTCAGATGCGACGACGGAATTAGATGGTTCAACAAGAGGTGGTTCCAATTGAGAGAATACTCTACTGAGATACCGATGGAGAGAATATTCCACTACGATATGGAAACGTGTTTTTCTTTCGACAAGGTGGAGTGTGAACAACTGAACCATAGTCCGAGCAATTGTTAGCGATAATCTGCGCACCTTAGTTCTTGATTAGTTATATTGCATATATACCTATAAAATTCTGAGTTGGTGCACTGTCACTATAAAAAATATCAAAAAAAAGGAGGTAGTCTCCTTCCTTCCCCATTCAAGACCACCACCACCCTCTCAGGTCAAACCACCCTTGCCGCGGCAGGCCCCTGTTGTACTACCCCGGTGGCCGGTACTAGCCCCATCCGTGGCCACCCGTAGCTTTTCCGTCGGCAGCACGAGCACGGTGCTGACACAAGTTCGCTGCCACCGATGCCTCATCTGGCGTGTCGCAGGGAGGAGAAGTGGTGGCGCGTTGTTGAAGGTAGGAGGCTAGGCATCGCCTGACAACTGACATAAAGGAGACCGGGGGAAGGAGATGACCCCTAATAAGTTATGAGATTATTTTTTGGGGGGGTATTTTGAACTTTTTAATTATGCTAAAAAGTGAGTCCCACTCCACCTCATCAATTTAAACCCTAATATGTGGTCCCCTTGTTACCATCTCTCGATCGCTGGAATGTTAATTTTCATCGAAGTGACATGATGGTTCATCATTTTGGAGCGAATGAGATCTTAGTTCAACCTCTTATTGACCGGATCCTTTAGCCCCTTGTATAATTTCATAATGTTTGATTACTTTCATGCCCCCCCCCTCCCCTCCACTCAATGTAATGTCTTGAACATGGCCAGGCTTTTGCACATAAATAAATAATAAAATAAAAATCACACTGTATCACGGTAAAGACCTCGTGTTGATTTGCTCTCACTTGTCGTTACTGTTATGTGCAAAAAAAACTTTTCGGATTCTATTGGATTAACGTTGCGCAAAGGTAAAGTGGTGTAATTCTGTAAATTTAGCCTCAAAAATGGTGGTTTTATTCAGGGACCCCTTTGTTCTATTAACTCTTGACTTGTCCTTAAACAAGGCACGTGACGTTTATATGTAGCCAACTCGCTCATCCCATTATACCCGAAGATAAATAAGAGTGACCATTTGTGAAAGGCCCATGCAATGAAACTTGGGATAGCTAACATGTATAAGCCCCGGATAGCTAACATGTATAAGCCCCGCCGGGGCACACGAGGATGTGAACCTCAGAATTGACCCCTCTACCATGATACCACCCTTGCTGGCGTCGAACCCCTTTTGGCTAGACAATTAACTACAATTCGTCAACAATCTCCACCGCATGGAGCCATCTTGTATTGAACGACATCGGAATTGAAGGTATGAGGTCACCTGGAGAATTCTCCTCTTGACCGATACATCATTTTTTCAACAAAAGTTACATGTTTAGATCAGATCTCGTCCTCTAAAAAATGACTCATATGATGCTAAATTTCCTCAACCATCGCTTAGCAATAATAATCCTCAAGTGCAAGGAATTTTCATATCACAATTCGATAAGTATTGAGTTGTCAAACACATTGAGGAGATGAATGTAAACTATATATACAGTAAGGCGCTATAACCCTATTATATGGCTGCTGGTGCAATGCAATAAACTTAAGGATGCAAGACCCTTTTTTACTTAACACTATTAACTAGAAAATTGTAAACTAAAGCAACTAGAGATGCTAAAATTAAAGAAGCAGGAAAACTATGCAAACAAATGTAAAGGAATGTAATCCAAGGGAGGAAATGTTTTTAAAAATAGTTCTCTTATTCGTTTTGGTTGTCTTTAAGTGAGTCGCGTAATATTTTATACCAGCTAGATGACATAATCTCATATGGCAGCGCACAACACATCATCTTTATCTACGTGCACTCGTTGTTTGTCACACACCTCATGATATGGAAAAACACGGCATAAAAAATAAGCAAATTGATGAATAACCCTCTGATGCCACTTTCATGCGCAACCAAGGAAATATTTAAGGTTATGCCTAACAATGGCATCAGCCTTTGATTAAGATAAAGGATATTTCTTCTAGGGAGAAGCCGTAAAGAGGTGCAACCGTGTATTCACGCAATTACATCCCTAGTGATTGATCCCAATGCCACTTCGATGCGCAAGAATTTTGTATTAAGATATAAACTCTAACCACCGTTGTAAGTTTTAAGGTTCCATTATTAGTTTATCCCTATTAAACATGCAAGCTAAAAACTCAGAGATAGTTTTCTATTACTCCAGTGCGCGTGCGCCACCCTCCAAGTCACATGTAACAGTGATGCCCGTATGCATTTCCCCAACATGTGCATACACTCATACATAATATATTGCATCACATATCATTTTTACCAAGAGGTTAGAACGGGGAGATAATGGAGAAGTGTTGTAGATGTTGGTGGAGAAGTGCCACCCAAGCTAGAGAAGCGACAACGGCAGTGCAACCATGATACATGGCACCCCAACGGTCGTCGGCCCTAGGGGAGGACCTCCCATTTGACCCTTATTTCTTGGCCCTCCTTGGTGTTATAGATGGCAAACAAGGGGGGGGGGGTGATACGTCTCCAACGTATCTATAATTTCTGATGTTCCATGCTTGTTTTATGACAATACCTACATGTTTTGTTCATACTTTATATCGTTTTGATGCATTTTCCGGAACTAACCTATTGATGAGATGCCGAAGTGTCAGTTCCTGTTTTCTGCTGTTTTTGGTTCCAGAAAGGCTGTTCGGGCAATATTCTCGGAATTCGACGAAACGAAGACCAAACATCATAATTCGAGACGGACCAGGACACCGAAGGGGAGACGGAGAGGAGGCCCGGGGCCGAGACCATACGGCCGCGCGGGCGCCCTGGCCGCGCCGTCCTATGGGAGGGCGCCCTGGTGCCCTCCGACGCCGCCTCTTCGCCTATAAGACCCTCGTGACTTAAAACTTCGATCCGATTGACGAAACTCCAAAACATCCGGCGCCGCCGCCATCGCGAAACTCCAATTCGGGGGACAAAAGTCTCTGTTAGGCACCCTGCGGGATGGGAATTGCCCTCGGAGCCATCTCCATCGACACCACTGCCATCTTCACAATCGCTGTCTCCCATGATGAGGAGGGAGTAGTTCTCCCTCGAGGCTAAGGGCTGTACCGGTAGCTATGTGGTTAATCTCTCTCTCTGCTCCCAATACAATTATCTTATGAGCTGCCTTACATGATTGAGATCTATATGATGAGCTTTGTATCGCTACTAGTCTATGTGCTACTCATGTGATGTTATTAAAGTAGTCTATTCCTCCTGCATGGTGTAATGGTGACAGTGTGTGCATCGTGTGGTTCTTGTCGTAGATTATGATCATAATCTCTTGTAGGTTATGGAGTTAATTATCGCTATGATAGTATTGATGTGATTTATCCCCCTTCATAGTGTAATGGTGACAGTGTGTATGCTATGTTAGTACTCGGGCTATTTTGCAAAGATCTATTATGCTCTAAGGTTACTTAAATATGAATGTTGAATGTTGTGGCGCTTGTTAACTCCGGCTTGAGGGAGCTCTTGTAGCCCTACACAACGAATGGTGTTTGTCATCCAACAAAAGAGTGTATGTAGCACAAATGAGAGAAGTTATTATTTATTATGCGATCAATGTTGAGAGTGTCCGCTAGTGAAAGTATGATCCCTAGGCCTTGTTTCCAATATCAAACACCGCTTACTTACTGTTTTGTTGCATGTTTACTCGCTGCCATATTTTATTCAGATTACTATTACCACTCATATACATCCATACTACTTGTATTTCACTATCTCTTCGCCGAACTAGTGCACCTATACATCGACAAGTGTATTAGGTGTGTTGGGGACACAAGAGACTTCTTGTATCGTGATTGCAGGGTTGCTTGAGAGGGATATCTTTGACCTCTTCCTCCCCGAGTTCGATAAACCTTGGGTGATCCACTTAGGGAAAACTTGCTGCTGGTTCTACAAACCTCTGCTCTTGGAGGCCCAACACTGTCTACAAGAATAGAAGCACCCGTAGACATCAAGCTATTTTTCTGGCGCCGTTGCCGGGGACGAATCAAGACACTCCATCAAGCTCGTCAACCGCCATCAAACCTCCCACGTCAACCACGCGCCAGTTGTGGACATCAAGCTATTTTCTTGCGCCGTTGCCGGGGAAGTAAGGTAAAAGGTATTCACATTCTCCGACTACTAAGTTATTTCTTAGCATTGTTGCCGGTGTGTGAGTGCTCGAAGCTATTTTCTTTAGATCCTGCAATTGCATCTTTTTGTTTCTTGTTTTTATTTTCACTAGTTAGGCATAATGGAAAACAACAAAAAAATTAGTGAGCTTTTTAATCTTTTTCCTGATTTAGAATTGTTTGATGCGAAAATTAAAAAACCTATGGAACCTTATTCGCATGCTAGTAGCAATGTTATTAGTATGAATGCAATTACTGCTAATGCTATGGAGAAGTCTAAGCTTGGGGAAGCTAGTTTTTGTGATCTTTTTAGCTTCCCATCTTTAGGGGAGAAAATTTGCTCTGATAATACTTTATCTCCCATATGCGATAACTCTAATGATGCTTGTGATATTTTAAATCCACCTACTGAAAGTATTCCGTATAAAATACCTATGAAAATTATTGAACGTGTTGTGGATAACCGCTATGAAGGGGATGAAACTGTTCATCCTGGAGATCATTTTTGTTTTTACATGAATTATGCGGGTTATTCAAGTGTGCAGGTATTTCAATGGATGAAGTTAGGAAGAAACTATTTGTTATGTCGCTATCTGGTAAAGCGGCGCATTGGTATAAAGCTGAAGGATGGGCGTTCTCTTGATTGGAAGGATATTGTGCCTCTATTTTATTCCAAATTCTATCCTCCAAGTGAAATTCACAAAGACCGCCGTATATATAATTTCTGGCCTCGTGATGGAGAGAGTATTGCCCAAGCATGGGAGATATTGAAGTCCTTAATGCTCAAATGCCCCAATCATGAGCTTCCTGGTAATGTTATCATTGATAATTTCTATGCAAAACTTTCTTTTTAGGATAAAACCTTGCTGGATACTGCTTGTTCTGGATCATTCACATGCAACAAAGAAGAGTTTAAATGAGACCTTCTTGATCGGATTCAGGAGAATACTGAAGAATGGGAGAATGACAAAGGTAGAGAGTTGGGTATAAATTATGATTATGAATGCATTGAAACTTTTATGGATACGGATAAATTTCGAAATATGAGTGCTACTTATGGTCTTGACTCTCAAGTTATTGCAAATCTTTATAAAGCTTTTGCTTCTCACATTGAATTTCCTAGGAAGAATTTTGATAAGTATCATGAACCTTTTAAAGACGCTTGCATGAAGGATGAAATTGTTATTAATGATTGCAATGAACATGTTCAACCTTCTGAAAATGCTACTTCCTATAAGCATGTTAATTTTTGTGGAATACATAGACCTTGTGGAATTAATCAAATCGAAGAAGAATATTGTATCCATCATAGGAATGAAAAAACTAGAAAGTGGTCTAGAGCTCTAGATGATCTTGGAGAAAAAGTGTGTGCCCTCTATCCTTTTATTTGTGAACTTTGCCATAGAGTTGGTCATTTTAATTTTCAATGCTCCTCCAATGATAATTAGAACCCCATGAGTGCTGTAAATTTGTATTGTGATGATGAAATTATTCCTAATCAGCATGATGAACTTACCTTATTTTTGAAGTGTGGAGAGTTATCAAGAAAAATTTCTTTGTTAGATATTAAGGTTCTTGATATTGATGATGTCTGCATGGGTGTCTTTCTTATTGCATTAATAATTGCCATACAAATACTTACATACAAAATATTTTAGAAGATGACACTTTGCCAAAATATGATAGAACCGATGTGTGTTTTAAACTTATTAATGAGAAGGAGGAATCCTCCCAAGTTTCTTCTATTGTTTTGGAAATAAATCAGGTTATGTGGAGAAGCCTCCTTCAAGCCTCTCACTCCTAAAGAAGGAAACGAGGAGAAGGAAAAGAAGAAGGGAAAGAAGAAGAAGAAGAAGAAGAAGAAGAAGAAGAAGAAGAAGAAGAAGAAGAAGAAGAAGAGGGGGAATAAGAAGAAAGAGGCAACGGCATATCCCCGCGTGTATGAGGTAACAATAGGTAACCGTAAGTATGTTGCTCCTAATGATTATTATGATAATGAATCTGAGTACGATGATCTTCCTATACCCTTTACCCATATTAGTGATCATGATTTGGAAGAGCACACTACCTTTGATGTTGGAAATCTCTTTGGTACTGATTATGAAGTAATGATGATAGCATTATTCATGTCCCCTCAAACGATGATATTGAAAGCTCTAAGCTTGGGGATGTTGTGCTCGAAGATCCTATATTTGAGACCTCTACTTTTAGTGAAAATGATGATATTTCATATTCTGGTTTAGATAATCGCTATAGAGATGGATATGACACATGTTACAATTATCCTTATGAAACTTTTCATAGTTATGATGGGCTTGCCAAAAACCATTCCCTTAGTATGCAACTTGTTTACCATGTTCAAATTCTTAATAATGATCCTGCTCCAATTACTATTAATGAGAAGAGTTTTTCTTATGTCAAAAATAATGATACCCTTATGCATATGAACCATGATAAGAATGTTTTAAGTGATGGTTATATTGTGGATTTCATCAATGATGCTACTGAAAGTTATTATGAGAGAGGGAAACATGGTTATATGCATCTTAATAATATTAAGTTTCCCCTCTTTATGTTGAGAATCTTGAAATTGCGCTTGTGTTGCTTTTCTATGCTTGCCACTTTGTTCTTCATGAATTTATTTGTGTACAAGATTCCCTTTCATAGGAAGAGGGTTAGGCTTAAATTTTCTTCATACTTGCTTTTTGATTCTCTCTTTGCTGCGACTCTCATCCGTATGAGAGCATCATCATTAAAATTATTGAGCCCATCTTAATGGCTAATAAGAAAGAACTTCTTGGGAGATAACCCATGCGTTTATTTTGCAACTGTTTTGTTGTGTCTTGGAAGTTGTTACTACTGTAGCAAGCTCTCCTTATCATGTTTTTGTGCCAAGTAAAGTCTCTATGGTAAAGTTGATGCTAGATTTGGATTGCTGCAGAAACAGCATTGCTGTCTGTCACGAATTGCGCAGATCTCTGTAGAAGAGTCAAAAATCTGAAAATTTACGTGTGATCCTCGGATATATACGCAACTTTCATTAGTTTTGAGTTTTTCCATTTGAGCAAGTTAAGTTCCCCTGCAAATTCGTCTTTACGGACTATTCTGTTTTTGGACAGTCTGCCTTTTATTTCGCATTGCCGCTTTTGCTATGTTGAATGAGTTTCTTTGTTCCATTAACTTTCAGAAGTTTTGTGCAATGTCCAGAAGTGTTAAGAATGATTGTTTCACCACTGAACATGTGAATTTTTATTATGCACTAACCCTCTAATGAGTTTGCTTTAAGTTTGGTGTGAAGGAAGTTTTCAAGGGTCAAGAGAAGAGATGATATACTATGATCAAGAAGAGTGAAAGGTCTAAGCTTGGGGATGCCCCGTGGTTCATCCCTGCATATTTTAAGAAGACTCAAGCATCTAAGCTTGGGGATGCCCAAGGCATCCCCTTCTTCATCGACAACTTATCAGGTCACTTCTAGTGAAACTATATTTTTATTTCATCACATCTTGTGTACTTTACTTGGAGCGTCTGTGTGCTTTTATTTTCGTTTTGTTATTTTCATTCTCTGAATAAATTCATGCTCATGTGGGAGAGAGACACGCTCCGCTTTTTCATATGAACACTAGTGTTCTTCATTCTTGCTTTTAATGTTCAAGGGCGAAAGTTGATCGCTTCACTTGTTGCTATTTGGTTGGAATCAGAAAATGCTTCATATGTTCTTGAATAACTTGATACTTGGCAATTGTTTTGAGCTCTCATAGATCATTTTTAAGCTCTTGCATCATGTAGTTTAATCTATTAATGGAGAACTACCGTAGAGCTTGTTAAAATTTGGTTTGCATGATTGGTCTCTCTAAGTCTAGATATTTTCTGGTAAAGTGTTTGAACAACAAGGAAGACAGTGTAGAGTCTTATAATGCTTGCAATATGTTCTTGTGTAAGTTTTGCTGTACTGTTCATACTTGTGTTTGCTTCAAACAACCTTGCTAGCCCAAACCTTGTACTGAGAGGAAATGCTTCTCGTGCATCCAAACACCTTGAGCCAAAACCCATGCCATTTGTGTCCACCATATCTACCTACTATGTGGTATTTTCTGCCATTCCAAAGTAAATTACTTGAGTGCTACCTTTAAAATTTCATTCCTTTATCTTTGCAATATATAGCTCATGGGACAAATAGCTTAAAAACTAGTGTGGTGATGAATATGTAGTTATGTGTCTTAGTTCTTATAAGTTGCTTGTTGAGCGGTAACCATGTTTTGGGGACGCCATCAACTTTTTACCTTTGTTGGATATCATGTGAGATGCTATGCATGTTCGTCTTGTCTGAAGTAAGTGCGATTTCATGTATCATGGTGGAAGTTTCAGTTTGGACATACAACCTCAATCTCTTATGAGAATATTATCCGTTGTTGAATGCTTAAGCATTAAAGAGGAGTCCATTATCTGTTGTCTATGTTGTCCCGGTATGGATGTCTAAGTTGAGAATAATCAAAAGCGAGAAATCCAATGCGTGCTTTCTCCTTAGACCTTTGTACAGGCGGCATAGAGGTACCCCTTTGTGACACTTGGTTGAAACATATGTCATGCAATGATAATCCGTGTTATCCGAGCTGATTAGGACAAGGTGCGAGCACTATTAGTACTCTATGCATGAGACTGCAACTTGTAGGAAGTATTATGCATAGCACATATGAATTATTACTACCGTTGACAAAATTGTTTCTATGTTTTCAAAATAAAAGCTCTAGCACAAAAATAGTAATCCTGCTCCCTCTGCGAAGGGCCTATCTTTTACTTTATGTTGAGTCGGTTTACCTACTTCCTTCCATCTTAGAAGCAAACACTTGTGTCAACTGTGTATTGATTCTTACATACTACTTATTTGCATTCATCATATTACTATGTGTTGACAATTATCCATGAGATATGCATGTTGAAAGTTGAAAGCAATTGCTGAAACTTATATCTTCCTTTGTGTTGCTTCGATGCCTTTACTAAGAATTTATTGCTTATGAGTTAGCTCTTATGCAAGTCTTATTGATACTTGTCTTGAAAGTACTATTCATGAAAGTTTTGCTATATGATTCATTTGTTTAGTCATTATCTTTGTTAGCAATATTTTGTTCAGATCACTCCATTCATCTCATATGCTTTACAATAATGTTGATCAAGGTTATGTTGGTAGCATGTCACCTCAGAAATTATTTGTGTTATCGTTTACCTACTCGAGGGCGAGTAGGAACTAAGCTTGGGGATGCTGATACGTCTCCAACGTATCTATAATTTCTGATATTCCATGCTTGTTTTATGACAATACCTACATGTTTTGTTCATACTTTATATCGTTTTGATGCATTTTCCGGAACTAACCCATTGATGAGATGCCGAAGTGCCAGTTCCTGTTTTCTGCTGTTTTTGGTTCCAGAAAGGCTGTTCGGGCAATATTCTCGGAATTCGACGAAACGAAGACCAAACATCATAATTCACCGAGACGAACCAGGCCGAAGGGGAGACGGAGAGGAGGCCCAGGGGCCCCAGACCATACGGCCGCGCGGGTAGGCCCCTGGCCGCGCCGGCATATGGGGAGGGTGCCCTGGTGCCCCTCTGACCCCGCCTCTTCGCCTATAAGACCCCTCGTGACTTAAAACTTTGATACCGATTGACAAAACTCCAGAAAACATCCAGGGCGCCGCCGCCATCGCCAACTCAATTCGGGGGCCAATCTCTGTTCGGCACCTGTAGGGACGGGGAATTGCCCACTGGAGCCATCTCCATCGACACCACCGCCATCTTCCTCGCGCGCTGTCTCCCATGATGAGGAGGGAGTAGTTCTCCCTCGAGGCTAAGGGCTGTACCGGTAGCTATGTGGTTAATCTCTCTCTCTCTCTGTACTCAATACAATGATCTTATGAGCTGCCTTACATGATTGAGATCTATATGATGAGCTTTGTATCGCTACTAGTCTATGTGCTACTCATGTGATGTTATTAAAGTAGTCTATTCCTCCTGCATGGTGTAATGGTGACAGTGTGTGCATCGTGTGGTTCTTGTCGTAGATTATGATCATAATCTCTTGTAGGTTATGGAGTTAATTATCGCTATGATAGTATTGATGTGATTTATCCCCCCTTCATAGTGTAATGGTGACAGTGTGTATGCTATGTTAGTACTCGGGCTATTTTGCAAAGATCTATTATGCTCTAAGGTTACTTAAATATGAATGCCGAATGTTGTGGCGCTTGTTAACTCCGGCTTGAGGAGCTCTTGTAGCCCTACACAACGACTGGTGTTTGTCATCCAACAAAAAGAGTGTATGTAGCACAAATGAGAGAAGTTATTATTTATTATGCGATCAATGTTGAGAGTGTCCACTAGTGAAAGTATGATCCCTAGGCCTTGTTTCCAATACTGCAAACACCGCTTACTTACTGTTTTGTTGCATGTTTACTCGCTGCCATATTTTATTCAGATTACTATTACCACTCATATACATCCATACTACTTGTATTTCACTATCTCTTCGCAGAACTAGTGCACCTATACATCGACAAGTGTATTAGGTGTGTTGGGGACACAAGAGACTTCTTGTATCGTGATTGCAGGGTTGCTTGAGAGGGATATCTTTGACCTCTTCCTCCCGAGTTCGATAAACCTTGGGTGATCCACTTAAGGGAAAACTTGTTTTTGTTCTACAAACCTCTGCTCTTGGAGGCCCAACAACTGTCTACAAGAATAGAAGCACCGTAGACATCAGGGGGCAAGTTCATGATAATGGGTGGCCTTCTCCAAAACTAGGGTTTCACCTTTTATATAAACTTTGACAATGCATCTTGGTCATGGGATCTAATTAAGCCCCTTTAATTCGAGGGATCTTGGATGCCTATAGAACCTTCTTAGGGTCTTATTTATGTTTTGAAAAGTCCATGGAACCGACCTATGAGCAAATATCTCAAATATGGCAAGAGTTGGAGTCAATCCTGTCATCCACTTTAAGGCTCTTGTAGTATAGTTTTAGGCCTTCTGTCATGGAGCGGTTCTGGCCGCATACAACTCGAATTTTGATGTTACAAAATTTGCTAGAACTTTCATGTCGTAATTTTTATCGTTTGATGCTATCTTCAGGTCGTGTTGTTGCAATCTTTGAAAACGGTCCTCTAGAGATATATTTCGGGAAACTCCGAAGGGCCGCTTTGTGATTTCCATAAAATTCATACACAACAAAGAGTAAAGTAAGAAAAATGTGAACTATTGTAACTATATAGGTCAGTACAAAGAAATATAATAAAATTGTTAAATATGAATGATTTTAACATAATAAATTTTAGATTTCATGGATACATTTTACATGTATCACTTAGTCGTTGAGTAAACGCATGCACATTGATGATGCATGCTCGCCAGGAGATTCATCATAGTACTCAAAGTAAATGGCGGTACACATATGCTAGTGTGTATATATGTGCACGCACTCACCTATACATCATGGCAGGTCCACATATCGCGTGACCAATATGCCAAAGAAAATGCCTCCTACTTATTAGGGGCCGGTTTGGAACAAATCGATATGACCAAACTCCCTAAACACATATGATTTAGGTGTTGAAGCTGATGAATTACGATAATGTGTAATGGGAGGACGGAGGACTTCGTGGCGGGGTCGCGCCGACAGATGGCGAGTTGTGAGCGGCCGGCGGCAGTCAAATCGAATGGCCACCATGAGAGATCCCAGGGTTTTGGACGAGCGACATAGGACACGAAAATCAGATCGAACGGAAGGAAGTTGTAGAGCTCGTAGAGGTGAGCAAAAGCCCCATCACACCGGCGCTGGAGAGGGCCGGAGGCAGCAAGGAGAAAACGGCAACGCGGCGGAGCCAGGGAAGTGTGAGCGGGGTGAGGATGTCGTGAGCGAGAGAGGTAGAAGAGAGGGCGGGTGTGGATCGATCGGTCGGTCCGGTTGGACCGGGACTGGTTGGCCAGGCCATTGGGCCAACCCATTTGGATTTTTTTGGTCTATTTTTTAGGAAAAATTTTATCATTTAAAATTATTTAAATAACAACCAATAAATAAAAGTGAGTATCAGAAAAATTCCTCTATAATAATAATATAAAACAAACACTTTAAAATTAAAAGAACAATAATATGAATTTTCCTCTAAATTTTAGAAGACCAATTTTAAATCTTAAACTATTAAGACCTAAATACTAGACATATAATTTTCCTATTTCTATTTTTCACATAAAGAAAATATTAAATATTACTTTGCATTAAAATGCCATATAAAACAAAAATATTTCTTGATGATTATGTTTAATCATATGAAAATCCTAATTGATCATTACTTCAACTATTAATTAAAACCCTAAACCCTAATAGTGTTTATCATATTTTATTAAGTACTTTAAAATAATATAATTTTAAATCCATTATTATTTCTATTTCAAAGTTATTAATAATTTCAACTCTATTACCAATTATTACTTTAACAATTGTATCACAACTTGGAAACTTAGTTCTAATATGAGTAAAGACCTTAACCTAATTATTTTATGTGAAAACTCTAAATTGTTTTCAACTCTAAAACCCTAGGGGTTTATAACATGTGATCATAGGAACTTAACCTTAGTTATGGATCTAGATTAAGCAAATAAAACATGCTCATATTTTATTAAGATATTATCAACTCAAATGCAATTTAAGTTATCATTTCATGTCTTCATTTTTGAATAAACCTTATATGATCCACTAGTACCACCTAGGGTAAACCCTAGCTTGTTACTCTTATAGTAGCACCATTGATTACCATTCCTAAATACCACACCATTGAAATCAACCTTAACCATTATTACTTAGTAGAACCATGGTGATCAACCAGAATACCAATCCTGTATTGTAATTCACTATACATGCTTCTACTCAACTAAACCCTATTTGAGGATAATAAACCACCTAGTTTAGGAACCCATTATTGATCACTTAGCGAAGAAAATGAGAAGTCATAGTAAACCCTAATGTTTAACTCATGGCACACCTTAATAACCATCCCTTGATATGATACCTATGATCAACCATAGTAATAAACCTGTCAATACTTGCTGCATATGGACCCATTCTACATAAGAACCAATTAGTCCCTATTAGTGAACTAAATAAATCCAACAATAAACCCTAGAAGTTCATAGATCCTATTTGTAGTAATTCTTGTTCTTTATAAAACATGTTCTTCAAAAGTTATTCTTTTAAACTAAATATCAAGCAAACCATAGAGGCAAATAGTTCTTACTTGAAATACTTATTATTTCTTAATTAATTTGTTCTTCAAAAGTTATTATTTTGAAGTATAATATAAGTAATCATCAACCATGCACTATAAGACTTAAAACTGACAACTTCTTCTTGCATATTAAGATTATGTCAACTACTATTTCCTTGTGTGTGTATATGATTCATTGTACCACTTGTTTATGATGCTAATACAACCCAAACCTAATAAGAACCTTGTATAAGAACCATTCTAAAAGTGCAACACACTCTAAAGAAATCTTCACAACTCACCAATCCTAAATCATCGGGGTTAGGTTACGCTCGGTGCGATTGCATCTCATACTATGCATTATAGCATATTTGCCAGTTCTTTAAACATTGTCCTTACCGGACGATGATGGTATTTCAGAATTTGAGTTATCACGTATCGCTTTTGCTTGCATAATCTTGCGGTCAAGAAAGGCAAGTTCATCGCTTGCTCATGTTATTTGATTATTTTTATCAAACTATATGCAAATTACTATACTTATCACTCTTGCATTGAAAAGCAAAAAAATTATTTTACAATTATGAATATGACTATGTGGTGGGCAATGGAACCATGGTATGTGTTGATCGGTGGAGTTTGATACGTCTCAACGTATCTATAAATGTTCCATGCTTGTTTTATGACAATACCTACATGTTTTGCTCACACTTTATAATGTTTTTATGCGTTTCCGAACTAACCTATTAACAAGATGCCGAAGTGCCAGTTCTGTTTTTCTGCTGTTTTTGGTTCTAGAAAGGTTGTTCGGGCAATATTCTCGAATTCGACGAAACAAAGACCAAACATCATAATTCACCGAGACGGACCGGGACAGAAGGGGAGTCGGGGAGGCTGGGGCCACACCATAGGCCGTGCGGGCTCGGGCCTGGCCGCGCCGGCCTGGGGGGCGCCCTGGTGCCCCTCCCGCGCCTCTTCGCCTATAAGACCCCTTTCGACCTAAAACGCGTACGAATTGACAAAACTCCGAGAAAGACTCCGGGCGCCGCCACATCACGAAACTCAATTCGGGGACGGAATCTCATTCGCCGGCAGGAAGTGCCCGGAAGCCATCTCCATCAACGCCACCGCCTCCATCATGCCCCGTGAGTAGTTCCCCCATGGACTACGGGTTCTAGCTGTAGCTAGTTGGTATTCTCTCCCCATGTACTTCAATACAATGATCTCATGAGCTGCCTTACATGATTGAGATCATCGATGTAATCGGTGTTGTGTTTGTTGGGATCCGATGGATTGTTACATTATGATTAGTCTATCTATAAAGTTTGTGAAGTTATTGTTGTTGCAATCTTGTTGTGTTTAATGCTTGTCACTAGGGCTCGAGTGGCATGATCTTAGATTTAAGCTCTATACTTATTGCTTAGATTGTATCTACAAGTTGTTTGCACATGTCTATGTTCGGAACCCGAGGCCCCAAAGTGACAGAAATTGGGACAACCAGGGGAAGGCGAGGTGTGAGGATCACATGTTTTCATGGAGTGTTAATGCTTTGCTCGGTGCTCTATTAAAAGGAGTACCTTAATTTCCAGTAGATTCCCTACGGCTGCCACCGGCTAGTAGGACAAAAGATGTTGTACAAGTTTCTCATTGCGAGCACGTATGACTATATATGGAAAACATGCCTACATAATTAATAATCTTGATGTTATGTCTTAATGCTATTTCAATCCTATCAATTGCCCAACTGTAATTTGTTCACCCAACACTTGTTATTGGAGAGTTACCACTAGTGTAGATAGCTGGGAACCCCGGTCCATCTTTCATCATCATATACTCGTTCTACATGTCATTGGAAGTAGTATCAACTATTTCTGGTGCCATTGCTCTCATATTACTGCTACTGCTGCCGTGTTACTGTTACTACTGCTCTCATATTACTGCTACTTTCACATCACCCCTGTTACCAGTTGTCGAGGGTGCTCCTCGGCAATGCCCTCCAATGGGGTCTTAGGGTTGATGGAATCCTGCAAGCTGACACGAGACATCGGTACAAAGACAAGCGGGGAGAGCGATTTACCCAGGTTCGGGGCCCTCGATGAGGTAAAACCCTTACGTCATGCATGTATGTTCTTGATTATGAAGACAATGGGTTACAATGGGGTGCCGAATAGTTCGGTTGAGATCTCATCGAGATGGCTAAGTACTAGGGTAACCTAGGTCTAAGCTTCTGTTGGCTAAGTTGGTAAGATTGATTGTGTCCCTCGACACCCCCCTCCTGGCCTTTATATAGGAGGCCAGGTCTCGAGAGATCTAATCGAGTACGATTAGGTTTACAGTAGATCTATTTCTAATCTTTCCTTGTTCAGCTTCTTCCGTGTCTTGTACTTCAAGTAATCCTCCGCCGCACCATCCTAGTGGTCCATCTTGCCATCGGGTACCTTCATGGGCCTCCATCTGGACCGTATAGGGTAGTGCAATGGTTACCGGTACCGTCATAGCCGAGTGTCTAGCCGAACATAGTTCGGGTAGAGACTGAAGCATGCCTTCTTCCGAAGCTCTTCTCCTTGATTATTCTTGCTTTTCTTCTGTCTGTACTATTCTCTTTTATCGGGTGCGCGTCGCGCCTCCGATGGGAGTAGCCCCGAGTCTAGGTACGGATGAGTGCAATCCGTGCGTAGACTCAAGTTGTACCACTCGAACGTCTTCTGCCGAAGTTTTTCCTGCAAGTCTTTGTAGGTCATCCGATATATTTTCCTTATGCAAGGGATAATGAATAACGTGCCCAACTTTTGTTGGTTAGCGAAGGAAAAAAAACATTATCCTACACATCAATTCCCCGGGCATGATCCTGGAGTGCGAAAAGTTACGTCGGATGCGCATCGGCGCTCCAGATGAGTCTGGGCACGGGCGCTTGTGTCTGGGCGCAGACTTCAGTTAAACTTTTCCTTCGAGTCCTCATTCTGTCGGGTGCGCGTCCAGCGCTCTCGATGGGAGTAGCCTGTCTGAGTGCAGATGCTTGCGATCTGCGCTTAGACTCAAATTGACCATCCGATAACTTTTTATTCTTTCGTATGCAATAATTCCACATGACGTCATTGATGACATTTTTCTGACACCTCAATTCTGACTGATAAGACGCAACCCGCCGGCCCTTTCTCCGAGCAATTACTGCTCCTCTTACACAGTTACCGAGGCACCTTCTCGATTTCTGCAACCATTAACTAAAGAACAAGGTCCACTAGCAGTACGAGGACTTCCTTAAGTTTTCCAAAGGATAGAAATCCCTAATCATCTTCTCCTTCACTCGTTACAACATCCTTTCCTCGTTCTTCCGCTTCTCCCTTTCGCAACTGCTGCGCCGCCACCACTGCTTTCCAGTTTCTCCCAGATCTCGCGATGGTGAAAAAGAAGAACTAGCCTTAGGCTCCACGAGCGGTGGCACCGCCACCAAATCTTCCTCGATTCTTCCAAGGGAGGGCGCCAAACGCTCCTCCCCCAGCCTGGCGCCGCCCGCACCAGGCTCGAGCCAGACCCGGGGATTGGATAGCATCGACCGTCACCAAGCGTGACGAGAAAAGATCCCGAAGTCTGGGATTGATCTCCTCCGACGAGGGGAATGTAATCTTTCCAGGTGCGATTCTCGACCTAATCCCCTGCTGGCTTTTCCGTGATGTTCTTGTCGTTCTTGTACCGGGGTCTTTCGCTTCCCGTTCACGAATTCCTCCTCCATCTCTTGCGAACTTACGAGATCCAACTATGACTTACTCCCAACTCCATCCTCCACGTTGCTGTGTTTATCACCCTTTGCGAAGCATATCTGGGCATTGAGCCTCATTTTGGGTTGTGGAAAAAGATCTTTTATGTGAAGAGATACAGCAGCAGTAATGGATCCTTTGTCACCGGAGGAGTGGGATTTGTAGCTCGTTCGGATGTGAACTACTTCAATTTTCCGATGAGGGAGTCCGTGCAAGGGTGGAGATTGAAGTGGTTTTACATCAAGGACACCTCGTCACCCGAATCTCAGCTTCCTTGCTTTGTCGATGTCCTTGAAGCCAAGCCTAAGAATTCCTGGAAGAATATTCTATCTCCCGATGAAAAAGTAGCAGCCGATGAATTTTGTGATTTCTTCGGATCAAGAGAGCGATGGCCAAACCATGGTCGGCATAGAGGTAGCGGTGTTCCTGAAACGTCGATCCAACCAGTCATGGCCAGAGTTCGCCCAATGTGGTTGTACTCAGGTCCGAAAGATGAGACCAGAATTAACGCTGCCGAATTGTCGGAAAAGGAACTGCTCGATGAAGTCCGTCGCCTCACTTTCTTTAGCCAAGAAGACTTGATCCCATTGGTGTCTTCGTATACTCCTTTTGATGCCGAACATCCACCGGAGGTAACTTCCCTTCTCAAATTCTTATCATGCTACTATTTACTTAGTCGTCATAATTACTGCTGTTCTCATCTGCCTTTCCTTCGACAGACTCTTGTAGCTTCCGGGGACTTGCATAATTCGCCAAACGATATTTCTGAGGGAAGAGGCTCTTCAGAGCCTGTTGATTTCCACACTGTCGAGCATACAAGCCCGAAAAGTGATCACGATGATCCGATAGACTCAGAAACCGTTCATACCAGTCTCCCTCCATCATTCGATGACACTTGCAACACAGAGGGATCAGTGCGTGATGACGACGCTGATCATGATGCCTTTGTTAATGCAGCTGCGGAGGAAACCAGGGCTCCGCTCAAGAAGAGATCAATCGGCGGCTTTGCCGATGAAGATGATCTTCTTGACATGTAAGTGTTTTACTATATTCTGCTCCTTTGTTTTCTCGCATTTTCCTTATAACTTTGGTTGATCGAATCCTTCTCGTAGTGACGAAGCTTTCGTTGAACCTCCGTCTAAGAGGGTCAGATCCGATGCTGCTTCTCCGGCTGCCGCCTGAAGCTTCGGTTCCTAAGGCAGCTCCCGCAGTTCAAGCATCGACTGCTTCCTCCCTTTCCAAAGGGAAAGATGCTCCTGCTGCCGCCACAGCTCCTCCTTCTGTAAGTCCTTCTCGAATGTAACATGAATCTTTTGGAGTGTGTTTTGCCTAATGATTGTTGTAAAACATTCCTTTTTCTTTAAGGATCTGAGAGGTGTGATATCCTCTCTAGAAGCCTTCGCCTCTCAATTTACTTCTCTGGAGGCAGACAAAGTTCGGCTGCAGGAGGAAGCTAAGTCTACTTCTTCAAAGTTAGATGGTGCCATCAAAAAGGCTGCCATAGCTCGCCAGGAGGTCGACTCCCTGAAAGAGGAGCTGAACAAGCTGAAAGAGAAGCTGAAGGAGGAGGAAGCTCGGTCGGCGAAAAGGATGAACTCCTTCGTCAGTCTGCTTTGGCTTTGCTTGGTAAGCTCTTTCATACATCTCTTGTTGATTATTATTCTTATGAATCCATTTCTTTATCAATGATTTTCTCCAATTCGCTTTCTTGCAGAGGCCGCCAGTATCCCTGCTACTGCCTTGGACAAAGTTCCAAATAACTCCCCGGCAAATGGTGTGTCAATGGCTCTCGCCTCCCACCAGCTTACCCGGGAGCTTCTTAACAAGGGAAAGGGTGCCTTGGCGCGGATGCATTCGATGATTTTCCCCAAGGTCAAGCAGGAGAAGACTCTGGGGCAACTGATTGATGCCTTCGCGGTTGACACCAAGGAAGTTATTGAGGTATTCAAGCGTACCTCGCGTACATATGGTGCCCTCCTTACCTTCCAACTTATGATGGGTTACGGCTTTAAGGCTGACATCGAAGAAATGACTAAGGAGCTGCCGAAAGAAAAAGATGGGCGATCTGTTGACTTAAGCGCTTTTACAGTGTCTGCCCGTACTTGTGCTCGCCAGCTCCTTGAACTAGTTTCGTCAGAAAAGACATCGGCTGGCCCCAGCCTATCTACTCAGACCCAAGCTCCTTGATTGTTGTAACAATTTTATCCTCGGGCTGATGTGAAACATTATTCTGTTGCAAAACCTTATGTTTGTAATGAACTTCGTGCTGGCAATGTTGCTGGCACATCTTTATCATAACTTCTTTTACTTGCACTTCTCCTGAGTAGTTGCTTGCACTTCTCCCGATGGGAGTTACGTTGGATGCTCAATTTGACCATATCAGCCACCCTTTTATGACATTTCCTGCGAGTTTTCCGGTGCCTTCGTTTGTCGGCGACTCTTGGGCGTCCTTCCGAGAGGTGATCGAGGGATCCAGCGGATGAATGATCGGATGGCCGGATGGAAAAGGATGCGCGACACTTAGACAATTTTACTATTGTCAATAAGAGTGAAATTGCAGGCCCAGACGTGGAGCGATACGCTCTTACTGAGCTGCATAAAGCTGCAGGAGTTTGAACCGTAAGTTCCTTGATCCCTACGCCATTTGGCGACAACGCCTTATCGATCCTTTTACTTATTCCTTTGACGGTCTTAGCTCGCAGGTGCGAAGAAAACAAGCGGTTCTGAGCGTGTGCATGCGTTAGCCAGCTGTCCTCGTGAAGATTTTACGTGGGAGCACTCGAAGAGCAATTTGTCAACGCAATTTCGGGATCGGGTTCGACGAGGTCCACCACTTCTTTGACAAGTGCTACAAGGCTATGAGGTGGTTTGGAAAACGATGTTTCCTTTGAACGCAACTCCCACGCTCCTTGCATTGATGTCGGAGTTTGGTAATGCCAAGAAGATCCGGGACTTGGTCTTGCACTGAGATTTTTGCGGGGGCAGGTTTACACTTGCCCTTGTACTTGCGGGTGTCCTCAGCGGGTTTGATATCGATTGCCAACGCGTGGAGACTTGGAGGCACTGTATCCGAAGGTATTGTTGCCTGCCAATATAATTGTTGACAGACTTGAAGAAGACTCAAAGGTACCTGAAGAAAGAGGAACTCCGCAGGGGTAATTTCAGGGATTTAATGTTTGTTTTGTAAGTAGATAATTTGGCTACTTTATCCAAGTGTTTGGATTATGTAATGATGCCTTTCATTCGGTAGATACATGCATATGTATTTTTACCGTGCTAATGCCGTTGGCAAGTTTTGACTGAGCGAATCTGAGTTGCTCGTTTAAATGTATGTGTATTGGTTGGTTAGCAAATCTTTGAGTGATCAGCTCGTGTTGCAGGTTTTGCTAAACCTGTTGTATGCGCAACTTTGCTTTCAACCGTTTTATGTTTCGACATGCACTCCCGAATATTTCGGGTGTAGTGGTTCTGCATGAGCCCGTTGTTCCTTGATATTTCCATAAGTAAAATATCGAACGTGGGTTGTGTTTACATGTATTTCCGAACTCTTGCTATTTACGGCACTCGTAGAGGCATCTGTAGCAGAGGGGAAGGTAAATGTCTTTTAGCACTCGAAGAGGCTTTTTTGGAGCACGATCTTTTGCCTCGTACTACGTTTGCATAGTGATGGGGCTTAGAAGTTTGTGATCACTGCAATGCTTTAACAAAGAATGGAAGCTTAAGTTCCTATTAATAAAGTAAGCACGAGGCTAGAGGGCGAAAAAAGGAAGGCCCTGTATAAAATAAGGGGAAAAAGGAAAATAAAGGCTGATAAATTTCTTAATCAAAGGAAGGGAGTTCTTCTCTTCTCTGAAGCTAGCCACCCACGTTAGTGGTAGTTTGCGGCGTTCTTTGGTTTCATCGGGGATTTGGCGGTGGTTGCCGAGCGTCTTGATGTATGCCTTCGGCCATCAGCGCGAAGCCTTTGCGACGAAGCTTTTCTTGCCAGCTCTGTGAAGACACGCATAGAAGCTTTAAGGGCGAGGTCGGATGGCTTCTTTTTGCTTTCCCTGTCGTGCTTCTCTTCCTTGATTTCGCGCAACAACAGCTTGGGTGGAGGCTGATGCGCGTAAATGTACACGTCCGTTGGGAACCCCAAGAGGAAGGTATGATGCGCACAGTGACAAGTTTTCCCTCAGAAAGAAACCAAGGTTATCGAACCAGTAGGAGCCCAGAAGCACGTGAAGGTTGTTGGTGGAGGAATGTGGTGCGGCGCAACACCAGGGATGGCTTCGAGCGCCAACGTGGAACCTGCACAACACAATCAAGTACTTTGTCCCAACGTAACGATGGGTTATTAATCTCCATGAAGCTTCTTTGAAACAAAGGATTAAGCGTGTCCAGTGGAAGATGGTGTTTGTTTGCAAAGAACAGTAAAAACGGTAGAATGTCAGATGTAAAAAGAATGGACCGGGGTCCACCGTTCTAGAGTTGTCTCTCCAATAAGATAACTAACATCCTGGGTGAACAAATTACAGGCGGGCAATTGACCAATAAAAGATTCAATACATATCGATGATGATTACTATGTGATTTAATCGGGGCATTACGACAAGTACACTGTTGCTATCGACATGCATCTATGCCTAAATAATCCTTAGGGTTATCATCAAAGACATGGAGTATTAAGTTGAAATATGAATCATTGCATTAAGTATGTAGCGCGTAAGTAATCAACACAAATATCCTTAAGGCAAAGCATCAATGTTTTATCCCTAGTAGCAGCAGCACATCCACAACCTTAGAACTTTATGTCACTGTCCCAGATTAAATGGAGGCATGAACCACTATCGAGCATAAATACTCCCTCTTGGAGTTACAAGTATCAACTTGGCCCGAGCCTCTACTAGCAACGGAGAGCATGCAAGAACATAAACAACACATATGATAGATTGTTAATCAACTTAACATCATATTCTATATTCATCGGATCACGCAGACACAACATGTAGCATTACAAATAGATGATGCTGGTCATGTTAGGCAGCTCACAAGATCTAAACAGGTTGCACAAGCGGAGAAGACAACCATCTAGCAGCTGCTATGGACCCATAGTCCAAGGATGAACTACTCACGCATCCAATCCGGAGGCGGGCATGATGATCTAGAGCCCTCCGGTGATGATTCCCCTCTCGGCGGTGCGGAGAAGCGTCCTCTGAATCCCCGAGATGGGATTCGCGGCAGCGACGTCTCTGGAAGGTTTCCGTATCGTAGCTCTCGGTACAGGGGGTTTCGCGACGGAGGCTTCAAGTAGGCGGAAGGGTAGGTCGAGAGGCGGCACAGGCCACACACTAGGGCGACGCGGCCAGGGCTTGGGCCGCCTGGTGTGTCCCCGCCTCGTGGCCCGGCTCGTCTCCCTTTTCGGTCTTGGAAGCTTCGATGTAAATAGGCCACAGGCGTTGATTTCGTCCAATTAAAGAATATTTCCTTACTAGGATTTACGAAACCAAAAACAGCAGAAAACAACTCGCACTTCGGCATCTTGTTAATAGGTTAGTGCGGAAAAATATATAATAATGTTGCAAAGTATGTATAAAACATTCAAGTATTGTAATAAAAGTAGCATGGAACATAAGAAATTATAGATACGTTTGAGGCGTATCAAGCATCCCCAAGCTTAGTTCTGCTCGTCCCGATTCGCAGCGATCCTCTGAAAATCGCGATCGCAACTGTCTGAGCGTGAAAAGCTTCCATGGACTGTGATGTTTGTCCCTTTGTTCCCAGGCATTTTCAACTTGAGATATGCATAGTGCGGCACGGCCATGAACTTGGCATAAGCTGGTCTTCCGAGTATAGCGTGGTACTGTGACTCCCAGTTCACTACTTCAAACTCGATCTTTTCCTTCCTGAAATTGTCGGTTCTGCCGAAGACGACATTCAGGTAAATTCTGCCAAGAAACCTGGTTCAGTTGGAAGAATCCCATGGAAGCAGGTGTCTGTCTCCTCCAGCATTCCCATGGTGATCCCCATACTCTTGATTGTGTCGACGAAAATCAAGTTTAACCCGCTCCCACCATCCATAAAGACTTTGCTCATCTTGAATCCCCCTATCTGTGCTTCGACTACTAGGGCGGCGTGTCCTGGTTTGTTATGGTCATCGGGTGAGGTCTGCTCGGCTAAACGTAATGTTCCGAGAGGACCACTCGACATACTCAGGGATGTTTGCCAGATGCTTTCTGCCAAGTTAATTTCTCGGGTGAGCTTCTTCATCTCTCTTCTCGGGAAACACCTGTCCTATGGATCATACTCATCCCCACGTGGTGGTGGGAACGCCTCGTTGGGTTGATGGGGTTGAGCTTGCTGGACTTGGTGTTGTGGTGGAGGTGGGGGTGGAGGTGGTAGCGGTTGCTGTCCTGACTGTTGGATGAGTTTATGCATGTCAAGGAAGCGTCGACAATCTGAGAAGGTGACTTTGACTTCGTTTTGCGAGTCCTTGGAGTCGCATACGAGTGCAAGTAACGAGGGTAATCGTCTCAACGTATCGATAATTTCTTATGTTCCATGCTACATTATTGATGATATCTACATGTTTTATGCACATTATATATCGTATTTACGCATTTTTACGGAACTAACCTATTAACAAGGTACGAAGAGCAGTTGATGTTTCTCTTTGTTTTTAGTTTCGAAGAAATCCCTAGTAACCGCAATATTCTCGGAATTGGACGAAATCAACTCAGGGTCCTATTTTGCACGAAGCTTCCCGAGGACCGAAGGAGGAGTCGAAGTGAGACCACAGTGGCGACACCATAGGGCGGCGCGGCCCTGGCCTGGCCGCGCCGACCTATGGTGTGGGCCCTCGTGCGCCTCTCGACCTGCCCTTCCGCCTACAAATAGCCTCAATCTCGCGAAACCCCGGTGCGGGAGCACGTCCCGGAAAACCTTCAGGAGACGCCGCCCGCCGCGTCCCATCTCGAGTTCGGGAGATCGCCTCCGGCACCACTGCCGAGAGGGGATTCATCTCCGGAGGACTCTACACCGCCATGGTGGCTCCGGAGTGATGAGTGAGTAGTTCACCCTGGACTATGGGTCCATAACCAGTAGCTAGATGATCGTCTTCTCTAATTGTGCTCCATTGTTGGATCTTGTGACTGCCTAACATGATCAAGATCATCTATACGTAATTCTATATGTTGTGTTTGTCGGGATCCGATGGATAAAAAATACTATGTTATGGTGATTATCAATCTATTGTTTATGTGTTGTTTATGATCTTGCATGCTCTCGGTTATTAGTAGAGGCTCCGGCCAAGTTTTTGCTCTTAACTCGAAGAGGGTATTTATGCTCGATAGTGGGTTCATGCCTTCACATTGGCCCTGGGGCAGGTGACAAAAAGTTTAAGGTTGTGATGTCTTTGTTGTTGCCATGGGGATAAAACATTGATTCTATGTCTAAGGATGTAGTTGTCGATTACATTACGCACCATACTTAATGCAATTATGTGTTGTTTGCAACTTATGGAAGGGGTGCGGATGCTAACACGAAGGTGGACTTTTTAGGCATAGATGCAGTTGGATGGCGGTCTATGTACTTTGTCGTAATGCCCAGTTAAATCTCACTATATTTATCATATCATGTATATGCATTGTTATGCCTTTCTCTATTTGTCAGTTGCCACTGTAATTTGTTCACCCAACATGCTTTTATCTTATGGGAGAGACACCTCTAGTGAGCTGTGGACCCCGGTCCTATTCTTTACATCGCATACAATCTTCTGCAATACTTGTTTTATTGTTTTCTTGCAAACAATCATCTTCCACAATACGGTTTAATCCTTTGTTACAGCAAGCCGGTGAGATTGACAACCTCCTTTGTTTCGTTGGGAGCAAATACTTTGATTGTGTTATGCGAGTTCCCACGATTGAGCGCCGAATCCCTGGTGTTGCGCCGCATCACATTTAACGCCACCATCAACCTTCAACGTGCTTCTTGGCTCCTCTGGTTCGATTAAACCTTGGTTTCTTTTTGAGGAAAAACTTGTGGGTCATCACGCATCATACCTTCCTCTTAGGGTTCCCCAACGGACGTGTACATTTACGCGCGTCAAGCCTGTTTTATTTCTGGCGCCGTTGCCGTGGAGATCAAGACACGCTGCAAGGGAAGTCTCCACTTCTCAATCACTTTACTTTGTTTTTGCTTTATTTTATTTACTACTTTGTTTGCTGCACCTAAGAAAACACACACACAAAATTAGTTGCTAGTTTTACTGTATTTACTGTCTTGCTCTCCATATCAAAAACACAAAAAAATTAGTTACTTGCATTTATTTTATCTAGTTTGCTTTATTTACTGTTGCTAAAATGAATACCCCTGAAAATACTAAGTTGTGTGACTTCACAAACACAAATAATAATGATTTCCTATGCACACCTACTGCTCCACCTGCTACTACAGCAGAATTCTTTGAAATTAAACCTGCTTTACTGAACCTGGTTATGAGAGATCAATTTTCTGGTGTTAGTTCTGATGAT